>BQNB010087262.1:0-27966 GCA_026074375.1 Tanacetum coccineum
ATGTACATTTGACCAAATGGAAGAGTTTTCTTATATCATTGCATCCATTGCCATAAATTTCGGCATATATATGATATATATGATGTATTTTTGTAACTTTTATGTATTGGGTATAAATGTGGGTATTTGTTGAAGCGTAGATAAATTAACGTGCTTCCGGTTATGCCTAAATGCAATTTATCGCGAAACGTATTTAATTTACGTAACCAATAAAAATAAAGTAAACAAGGATCATAATTATTCTCAAAATAATTATTTAATACTTGATTGATGTAAACGCTTAACTGTATGATGCCCGTTTACATTGAACGCTAATTTTTAGCTTACGCGATTTAGCTTAACATTTATGATTTAAAGCAAACGCGTACAATACAAAAGGTACATTGTGGATTTATCGATGTCGTCAAAGACTTGAAAACACAAGGTGTTATAAAGGGTTTAAACCGGGAAGTTAACTAACCGGTATAGTTAGTTAATAAATAACATGGAAAGGCGATTTGGGTGTAATCCTAAAAATTTACCAATTTAAACAAGTTACTCCAATTAAATCCATAATACTCATCACTGTGGTCTCGAGTGATATACCAAGCCAAATTCTAAAGTCTACAACATCACCGGTACACTCATATTTTATGGAATTTGGGTAAACATTTGGAAACGAAAAGGTTAAATCCTTATAATATCTAACAAGGGTTTATTGTGTGCGGGTTATATATCAAGTAATTTTACAAACGTATGCTTGAAATTTTTTTAAATTTGAGCATAATTTAAGCATTTTAGTGTGAAAATAGGACAAGTAAACATTCTAACTCCCATCCCCCACTAGAATTATATAACGTCCTCATTGTATAGATAAAACATTAAAAATATAGGAATTAAAAATAATTAGAATGAGAAACTCCCCTGATGTTTGCTCGATAGATTCTCTATGTAGCTTTATTGAGCAAGATTACGTGTTGAACAGCCGTCTTGAAGTTTCAAGACTCCAACACTTCAGGATTTCTAGATTTGTAAATTCTCCATCAATATTCGTCGATATTTTCTTTCACGAGGTCCTATGTAAAGTAGAAAAAACATACATTCCTATCTTGGTACCTACGGTTAATTTAAACTAAACTAAGCAAACTGTACAGGAGATCGATATGCCGTATCTATTAACTAGAATACGTCGTATTAAGAAATCTGTAAAAAGAATCTAAACACGGGTCAGTTTGTTGAATACGCCGTATCATGTGCATGAATACGCCGTATTGACAGAACTGACAATAATATTTTTAAAGTGCATAAAAAATAAAGACTAATAATGTCCAGACAATCAATACGCCATATGGTATGGAGCGGATACGCCGTATTAATGTTTGGGAAGACAGACTCGATAACAAAATTAAATAACATTCTGGGTTGTCTCCCGGGAAGCACTTTTGTTTACAGCGAAGTTTGTAAGTTAGACTTTTCTTCAGCTTCCCACTCGGTGCGTGTCACCATCCATCCTTCGTTCATCATCCGAAAGATTTCTTGGTAAGCTCGGCGAGCCTCTTTACTTGTGTTTGTAAGATCGTCGTAGTCGTCTTCTTTTACAGCAACATATTCTTCTTCATCATTGAACGAGTATTTGATCATCTTGTATCTTTTTATTTGGCAAACCGGAACCTCATGAGTTTTGATACCACATAACTCACGTCCTTCTTTATGAGTTTCGTTTTCATATTCCCCTTCATCATAATTGTGGTAGTTAATCTCATGGCTCTTCTATCTTTTCCAACAATCATTGCTTGATTCATCATCACTGATTAAACCTTCCATGATAACATTGTTCCTTAAAGCTTCATCTTTTAGTTCGCTATCTTCTAGAGCCTCATACCGTTCAAGGTCTTGGTAATGGAGCGAGTTTCTAATATGGTAAGCTCTGGGAAAATTACCTCCATTACAGTATCCATCCTCTCTGCAACTACATGTTAGCCATTCTGAACACCCAGTTTTATAGTTGAAAGGCTTGCAAGTGTGTTTGACTGGTTTCGGTACTGTCCAAACTCCAGCTTTAGTCCATGGTTTCTTATCAACCCATGGTATATCTTTGTTCCATTCATAGATCCAATCATCCTTATATTCATCATAAGTCTTGAATCCCTCAATGTCCTTAGTAAGTAAGTCTGGACCGATTTGCAAAAGATAGTTAAATTCTTTAAAGGTCTTGCATATAGGTGCCCCAAAATCAAATATATTAGTATCAATCCTAAAAACTTCAGCAACTTCATCTTCATTATCAGAAAATTCTTCATCCGTGAGCTCCACTTCATCATCTCCTCTAATCCAGTAAATCCATAACGCTTTCTTTGTATAATGATCCATCATCTTGTAGTTAAATTTTTTTGACCTTAATCATTCAGTAAATGCAACATCAGATGGATCATAACTCATATCATCATCAGTTTCATGCGACATTCGTTGCTCAGAATCATCATCCTTGTTTGAGTCACATAGGATGTTAGCAACTTCAACTTCATATGTGAATAAATCATTCTCCATTCTATTTAATCGATTGAATTCGTTATTGAAAACTTCAAGTGATGTATCATAAGTGAGCGAAACATCTTTGACCTTAAGATCCTCAAGTTTCTCAAAATCTCCTTTGATTACCTTTGTCATTTTTAACTGAAATATAACCAGAAATCATTAGTAGAACTAGCTAGAAAAAAGGTGTTAAAAAAATTTGAGCTTTAAGTTCGAGAGTGGCAAAGAAATTTATCAAATAATCGATACGCCGTATTCGATAGAAGTGAATACGTCGTATTACTCTTTTGAATGAATACACTGTATTGGACAGAAAGTTAGATACGCCGTATCCAATGGAAATGGATACGCCGTATTCAGTTATCGACCAGAACAATATATTAGCAAAACAATTAAACACACAAATATACAAGCAAACAATTAAACTAACAAATATACAAAATATACAGAATATATAATAATATACACTAATCTAATTAACACTACTCCTAAGGGTTAGATCTAATCTAATGCTAAAAACCAAAACATAAAATAAAAATCAAGATTAATTTTCACTCGTCGGCAACAGAGCCAAAAACTTGATGTTGTCGTTGTGTGGTGTTTATTTTTATGATTCAAGTTTTAAATTTATATTTTGTCGACTTAACTAAAAATGACACTTTAACGGGCAGTGTACCCGGTCGGTGGTAGATTCGTAGTAAGTAGGATGTCGAACACTTGAAGCGGGGTTAACTCTATCAATTTATTTAGATTTTGTTTTATCTAATCTAAGTTAATTCTAATCTATGTCAAACCTATGCTAATCCTATGTTAGTCCTAATCCTAATTCTAATAGGTAAAAATGGGTTTCAGCCTGAGAGACTGACACGGGTTTGGTTGGTGACTACAATTAATTCAAGACACTTTAACCCATGCAAGCTAATTAACATAAGATCAAAGAGCGGTCGAGCCAAATATAAGAAAACAGTATTAACCATTATTAATCCGATTAGAACGTTAGTTTGTTTATTAAGTGCAATGATTTGTTCTCTCGATGTGGCATATCATTCTTAAGACTTAGGCGGGACTTCTTTCTAAGACCTAGACACATTAATTCTGTCACAATTAAAGCATCCGCATAAAGCATCCTTATTTGCTGATTATAATCTATCTTAGGGATTAAAGCAATGGTGATCTGTTAAACCCTAGCTCATAGAGACTTTACCCACTTACTGCTTAATGGCAATTTATACACTAGTAGTCCACTTGTCCAACTATCCAATGGAATCAGTACGTTATTTGTTGAATTATCTAGGTTCACCTTCTAGTCAACACGTTCAATAAACCAAAGGCAATATCCAATTAACTAGTTAAGCCCGAAGCGTATCCTAGACACAGATTTAGCAGGACAATATTTGTGATCCTATGATTCTAGATGTATAAATCACTATATAGAGAGCTATCCCAGACTCTAGATTACTTGGCCCGTATCACCTAATCCAGTTTAATAATAGTGTCACATACAAAAGCACGTAAACAAGTATAAATTGATAAACAATCCAAACATTCAGATCTTCATAAGTAAATAGGGATAATAACCACAACGGTATTCAGCCTTTCAAGCAACATACTAAATACAAGAGCAATTATATTAGCCAATGTAAACATACCGAGTTAACGAATGACACCAAAAACTGAACGATTACGAAGTATTGGAATTACAAGTTGTCTTCTATGGAATGGAATGCGTTGCAAGACACTCTTCTGATCTTTTCTCCTCTGAAAAATTGACATTTTGTGTTTAGGATATCGAGAATATGATTAGCACACATAAAACTCGTTTTTTTGAGTTTATGTATTTATAGTGTCTGGTAAGTCGATCGATACTTCGTTATCCAAGGGATTGGATACGGCGTATAGGGTGTTTCTTGGAGATAGAGGGTACCACGATTGATACTTCCATAATATTTACATACTATATTCTTCAATAGCGCCGTATTGAATTTTTCTGGAATACGACATATGACTTCTTTCCTTTGTGGTCTTTGGTGTGTGCAAAAAGGCACGGATACACCGTATCTACCTTGATGGATACGGCGTAATTGACTTCAAAATAGTAATGCTTCAAAATATCTATCCATATTAAGCTCCAAAATGCAGCCTTTTGCTAACATTTCACGCACGTAACTCCCCATAATTACTGCAATCTCAAATATAATACGATTAAGTAACAATTTTTTGCAATAATTATATAAAATGGGTTAATAAACATCTGATAAATGAGCTATAAAAATAACGTTATTTGCTGTCATCAAAATATCCCCCTAGCTTGAATCCTACTTGTCCTCAAGTAGCCTTAAAAGTATAAAAATGTAATCCTAAGGATATTTTCCGTAAAGCATTTATTCGATCTATTACAAGTACACAACCAAACACATCACGAAATAGAGAAGATGAACACACAAATCACTCACTAATCTATGTGGTCACTAGGTAACTAATTTGCGTCAAATTGCTCATCGTGACGTAGTATATCTCTTCATAAAGCGTTGGCATGGAGTAACACATCCTCCACCACTAAAGCCAAGGAGTTAACAAGTTATAAAGACAAAAGGGTTTTGTATGGAAAGGCTTACCTTTGATCAATCAATATCTTCACCAAAAGTACCAACTCCCACAAGGCGCTGAAGAACACAAACATGGCCTAATAACTGAATAGACATGTGTTGTTCAATCACATCCCATTCAATTTAACCAATGGTTAGGATGAAGAATGATATAGGGTAAGAACCTTCTACTTTCACCAAAAGATCGTAAACCAAACGAGGCAACAGAGACATGTATACAAGGCCGTATACGATGGAATAGACATGCATGCTCGAACAAGTCCTCATTCGCGTAAAACCACGGCTTATCATCAGGAGAGAGGGAGTAAAATTGGTTATAAATAAAAATCAAGAAACAAATAGATTAAGCCTAAAGTACCAGTTGCTAGACACTTTTTCCCGACCGTTACCATTAATAAAGACACAACTAATTACAAACTCTTGATCATCCGATAAAAAACTACAACCTAGAGTTGGCGTTCCCGAAACGGTCAAACATCCCAATTACCACTACCTAGCGATTTATCATTCTTCGTATCAATTTATGGCATTTTCGTAACGTTGTGTGCAACTTCTTCATAGTGATTTATGTACCCTTATTTGGTAGCGATTTGTGTTTCTTTGAACAATGATTTGTGCAGGGCTATTTGGTACATTTCAAGGAAACTAAACTCCTGCCCCAAAATTACACTACCTACTATTTGTGACATTTTCCCTTTGTAGCGATTTGTCATAGTGGTTTGTTCATAGAGGTTTTGTGACATAGAGGTTTGTGACATTTCAAAACCACAAAGTTAATTTCAACGATTTATCTTGAATAGTAAAATCCCGTGAGGTATTAACTTATTTTCCCGGTTTAATCAAGATTAGGCTAAAAAGCTTGTGATTAACAAGGACAAAACACTTATAACAAAATCACTTTAACATAATTCTCATGATAAGTAGTAGAATACACGATATCCATTTTGTACCTAAAATAAACTAATTAAACCTAAAACAGATACCTAAAATAGCCCAATTAAACCCAAAACAGACCAAAAATAGCAAAAATATGCTTGTATTTGTGTTTTGTGTGTGCAGGTACGGATATATCAAAAATCACATGAAAACCGTCAAAAACAAGCAAGCACGGACACGAGAACGGAAGAGTGAACAAAAGCCGGAAGCAAAGCCAGGAAAAGTCAAACCCTCAGTCAAAATGGTCAAATCATGGTCAACAAAAGTCAACAAGACCCAAAATATTCCACTTAAACCCCTCAACTTTCAGAAAAGTTCATAAATGGTCCCTAAACCCAAATGGGCCTTACCCGGATCCTTAAGCCCAAAACCCTAGCCCACTTTCCTTTAATATAAACCACAAGGGCCAAACTTGAATATTTCCAAAGTCCTTTTATAACAGAAAAGGAGGGACCCAAACACAAGGACTCAAATTGTCACTTTCCCAAAGCTTCAAACCGATTTACCCTCTTTCAGTTATAAAAAGAAAAAAAGGGCGCCAAACCTATTTTATTATTCATCGTCTCCTTGGTTTCACCATGGGTCAAAATCAGAAGGCCTTTCACAATTAAAGGGTGCTTAAGTCAATTCAAGAGAAGTACAATGAAATGGCAGGGTCAAATGGGTCAAATCAAAGCATCTCTTAACCTCTCTCAAGATCAAAGCCACGTAGCAATGGAGAAAGCACAAGGGGTGTGGGTTTTTGCACTAAACACACTCACACAACTAGCACAAGCTGTCACATCAAAGAATGACAGCTTGGCAATCCGTGTGAGTGTGTTATTGATCCAACGGCTCAAATCTTTGATCCAATGATTATGACAATGAGTGGTGAAGATTGAAGGATTGAAGAGCAAGGCAAGGCATCCTAGAAGCTTCTTTCAGCACCTATAAATAGGGCCTCACTCTTCACACACACACGTAGCTTTTAGGATAGATTTTAGCTTAATTTCATTTTTAGTTTAATTTTACTTTAAACCTTGTAATTTCCTTTTAAATATTGTAATCAAGTTTTCTATTAATGAATTCAGTAGTTTTTAATCTCTTTTAAGCTCTCTTGTTTACTAAATAAGCTCTTATTTTACCTTAAACTGTTAAGCTAAATAGCCATAAGCTACTCATAAGCTCTTTTAGTCTATAAGCTAAAATTTGAGCTCAAAAGGCCTTAATATTACTTAAACCTCAAAACAGCTTAATATCTATACATTATTACCTTTGGATAATGGATTATGAGCTTTTGGAAGAGGGATCTAAAAGGGAAGGATCCCTATGGACTTATACCCTAGCTTATTAATAAGCTAGGGAGCTTGTAGCTGCCATATTGGTTTCCTCTTGTTTAGCTAGAGGCATTGTAAGTTTTCCTTTAATTTCTTGCCTTGAATATTAGTTTTATAGCTTCTAAACTTAGATCTGCTTATTTGCTTATTTAATTTGCTTATTAGTGCTTATTTGTGTCTTAACTAGCTTAATAATCATAGTTGCTTATCTGTTTTTGATTAAAATAGTTTAGATCATAGTCCTTAATATAAGTGTCTTAAAAACCTTAAAAAACCAAAAATAGTAGAAAATTAGTTTAAATCTTAGATTAATGCTTAATCAGTTGTTAATTCATGTTAGTTAGGGTTGTTATAAGCTTAAAATAATCTGGTAATTAGTGCTTATTAGTTAAATTTGCAATTTAAGTTGAAAGTAATTTCTGTCAAAATGGTAAAGGGGTGTTTGGCATAAGCAAGTTTGACCTTCTAAAGTCAAAAGTTTTTGTGCAAACCTTTTTAGACAGCTTTGAATTTAGTTAAAAACAATAGGAAATGAGTTTTTATAAGTTAGATTTGGAAATTTAGAAAATTTGAGCTTATATTAAGTGTGCCAGCACCAGGGGAATTATTCTTTGAATTTCACTTGTGCAAACTTTGATCTAAGCCCTCCAAGGCTTAGATCTTGCTTGCATTTTACTTGTACACTCTACTTGAGTGTTTCTAAGTGCAAGGATTTCCCTTAGGAAACCTGCACTTTTGATTTGCACTTGTGCAAAGTGCACCAGTACTAACAAAAAGTTAGTACTGCTGTCACTTTTAGGTCTTTAAATTCAAGTAGGGTTAAGTCTAGGTATAGCTTATTATAGATTAAGTTTTAATTTGCATTTTCTAGCTTATTTACTTAGCTTAATTTAGCTGTCAAAGTCACAAAAATTCATAAAAGCCAAAAACAGTTAGCAATAGAATTTAGCTTTTAAATTTTAGATTCTAGCTTGAAGTAGTAGGTTTTATTGCTTAAATTAGTTGCTTATAAGTTGTTTGTTAAGTTTACAAATGCTCATTTGCTGTCTTTGCTTTTTGAGCATTTGAGCTTATTTTGGTTTTGAGCTTATTGCTTAGTTTCCTGAGTATGTCACTTTCATCATCACTTTCAGTGGTCTTTTAGTAATTTAAGCTCTATTTTCTTTTCATTTTTAGATTAAGCAAGTCATAAGCTATTTAGAACACTTTTTCTTTTTCAAATTAAGCTTAATTTGAGCTGTTTATAGCTGTTTAAGTGAGAATAAGCCCAAAACCCTACTTACTGTAACAGCAACTTTGATAAGCTGATTTAGAGCTTATTACTTAGTTTCAGCTTAAGTCCCGTTTATTAAAGTAGCTTATTTTAGTGTCCTTTTTAAGTTTTAGTATTTAGTTTTTCTTAAAAGTCAAAAAAATAAAAAAATAGCAAAAAGGGGTTGCCCACACTCGAACCCACGACCTCTCAGTTATAAGCCCAACGTGTTAACCATTTGCTTCAATAGCTCATCCAGTATTTCTTCCCCACATTTAATACTAGTACACGTTTTAATTTCCCCTTTTCTATAATAAGCCGTAGCATAATAAGCTCATTTGAGGGCTTATTCGTTAAGCAATTTGGTTTTTCTTATTTTTCTTGTGTTCCTGCTAGTGTTTAGGATTTTCCCTGAATTTTATAGATTTTTCCAGCTTTTATTTTATTTTTAATCAATTTTCGAAAGTTAAAATCTTATAAAATCAATAAAAAATAGAAAAAAGTTTCAGAAAAATACAAAAAAATAGTTTTTAGTTTTATAAAAAATAGCTTTAGGTTTACATCCAGTAAAATCATTTTTACACTTTTTAGATCTTAAATTTCATTTTTGAGCTTTTATTTTAAATTTTAAAAATAGGATTTTAATAATAAAAATAGTTAAAAATAGTTTTCTTTGCTTTTATAATATTTTAGACTTTTCTAAGCTTAAAAATCATTTTTCCAAATTTTTAGTACTTAATTTGCTATTTTCTAGGATTTAATTAGATTAAAATAGTTTTTAATTCATATTAAATTCAAAAATAATCAAAAAAATGTTTTTCTTTTTCCTAAAATTTTCTTTTGTCCTATCTTAGGTTTAGAATTTTAGTTTACATTTTTAGGGGTTAAAATTAGTTTACTTGCTTAATTGTCACGTTTAATTTGTTTCCCGTATTAGTTTAATTGTTTTTAATTGTCCATTTTAATTGTTGCTTTAGATTATCAAATCATCCATTTGCTTATTCAAATCATAATCCAAGCTTAAACAAGGTTTCAATTTCACTAGTCGTTGGGGAAACGACCCGGGTGATCATATTTGCCCGGTTTAATATACGTATTATATATTATATTATATATTTTTGAGAGTGAATTTTCCTTAGGGAATTTTCTTAATTGCTCTTGTGGAATATTATTTTATAGTATATTTTATAGTGTATAAAACTACTATCAAGTTTTTGGCGCCGCTGCCGGGGACTAGTGTTTAAGATTCCTTCGTTTTGTGTTTGTTGATTTGGTTTGAAGATCCTTTCACCCTTGAAAGTTTCATTTTTGTTTTATAATTCAAAAATCCAAAAAAATTATAAAATATAAAAAGTAAAAAAATATTTTCCTTTTCTTTTTAGTATAAGTAAAAGATAAAAAAAAATAGAAAAATCAAAAATATAAAAAAATCTTCCTTTTTAATTAAGAGATAAAAGTCACCAATTGGTAAAAATACCAAAATATAACATTCTCAACGGAGGTGTTATCATAATAAGTTCCGGTGAACTTGTTGGTTCCCAAATCGAACTAAAGATTTAACACTTGCCATTTGTGTCTCTACGAAGTACGGCTCACCTTGAAAAGCAATTTTCAAGAGCTACCGTGAAGTAGTTGATTATTTGGTTTAAGTCTCTTTCGTGTAACCGTTAAAATTCATTAAAAAAAAATTAGTGTAAAGTTTTGCTTTTTGATTTTTAGTTTTTCCTTTTTATGCGCACTCGTTCGCAATCTCGAAGACGTCGTCAACAACAAACTCTTCCGGTTACTGTTGAAAAATTTGATTTAGAAGAACCAATTGTCAATCAAAACATTGTTCCAATGGCCGACAATCGAACGATGGCCCAAATGTTACAAGCACCTATCGAGGGGTATAAAGATGCTATAGTTGTTCCACCGATTCCAATGCTAATAATTTTTGAGCTTAAACAACCTCTAATTCAATCTTGGAAAGCAATAAGTTTACGGGTAGACAAGACCCCCACAATCACCTTCGATTTTTTAACAAGGTCACTTCAACATTTAGACATCCCGAAGTTCCGAACACTTCGAATAAATCTTTGCTTTTGCTCTTTTATTGACGGAGGAGACCTGAGATTGGTTAGAAAGGTAACCTCTAGATCAATTCTCACCATGGACGACCTTCGTATCAAAATTCATAACAATCTTCTACCATCGAAAACAACATACTCGGACAAACTCACAATTTTTTTCCAAGAACCAACAAACCTTCAACCGAAGCATGTTTTTTTTTTTTTTTTTTATGTTTTTTTTTTTGTTTTTTTTTTTCATATTTAGTTTTTTATTATTTTTTTTTTTTTTTTTTTTGTTGTTTTTTTTTTTTTTTTTTTTTTTTTTTTTTTAAAGGACTCCTTCGTCAATGTCCTCACCATGGCTTCTCGGAACTACACCAACTCGATACTTTTTACAATTCTTTGAATTCAAACGATCAAGATGCCTTAGATTCCGCCGCGGGTGGCAATTTTTTAGACAAGATGCCTCAAGAAGGTTTAGCGATTATTGAAAGCAAGTCAAAAGTTCGTTACTCAAGGAGTCGTGCTAATGATTCAAGAGTGAGTACGGATGCTCCTCTTTCTAATTCTTCACCTTCTAATAATTCTTTCGATATGCAACAAATAGCCGCTTCTCTCGAGGATAAGATGACTATCAAGATGAAACAAATGATGAATGAAAGTAAAAGCCTTAGTTGATACTTACTCCGCACCGTCAAAGCGGTTGAGGAAGTATGTGTTACTTGTGGATCAAATCATAATTTTAACCATTGTCCGTTAACTCGAGGTGGAAACGATTTTCCCGTTTTTCATGACAACATCCAACAATTTCAACAAACCGCAGCCGTTGGTAATTTTCTCCAAAGAAACCAACCTTCCAATTTGGCAAGTCAAATGAGACCACGGGTTTTCAATCAACCGAATGTCCAAAACAACCAAAACCGATCTCCAAGGGGAAACCAATTTAATTTTAATCCAAAACGTGGAGGAATTTTAATCAAAACCGTCAAAATAACCAAAATCAAGTTTATCAAGCTCCACAATACCAACCACCAACCAATCAAGTTTTACCTTACCAACCGCCAACAAATGGTGTTTTGAAAACAGATTTTGAAAGCTACGTCAAAGCAAACAATGCGATATTGAAGAATGTGCAAAATCAAAATCAAGGTTTGCAAAATCAAATGACAAATGTTACAAGTTAGGTAAACAAGCCTTAGCACCAAGATTAAATGATTTAGGAATACCAAACCAAAGCTTCAAGTTCAAAGTACTTTTACCTAGCAATACATCCAAATCTAGGAATGAAGCCAAGGCAATTACAACTCGTAGTGGTGTTTCATACGATGGACCTCCGATTCCATCGCCAATGGTGGAAAAGGAAAGTGAGGTGACAAAGGATACGGAGTACGAGCACAAAAAGAATCCCACCTTTCCTCCATTGGTCCAAGAACAAACCAAAGATAAAGATCCAATCGAAGAACCTTCTTTCGTTGCTAACAAAGCCAAACCAAATTTTCCTTACCATCGAGACTCAACAATAAAGATTCGTGAGAGAGAAAAAGATGACATTTTTCTTCAAAGTTTTATAGAAATCTTCGCAATCCTTCCATTTTGAGATTAGTTTTGGGGATGCTCTCATTCATATGCCAAAGTTTTCGTCAATGTTAAAAAAATGTTAAATAACAAAGACAAGTTAATTGAGTTAACCAAAACGCCGTTGAATGAAAATTGTAGTGCGGTTGTCCTAAAAAAGCTTCCAGAAAAGCTAGGTGACCCCGGTCGATTTCTCATTCCATGTGATTTTTCGGAGTTTGATAGTTACTTAGCCCTTGCCGATTTAGGTGCTAGTATCAATCTCATGCCTTTATCCATTTGGAAAAAGCTTCAACTCCCGGGCCTAAAATGAACAAAAATGGTGTTTAGATTAGCCGACGTACAATTTTCCAAACCAACCGGTGGAGCTGAAAATGTTTTTGTCAAAGAGGAAAGTTATAACTTTACCGCAGATTTGTTGTGCTTGATTTTATAGCCGATCCTCGAGTACCGTTAATACTCGGGCGACCCTTTCTTAGGACGGCTCATGCTTTAATCGATGTTTACGAAGGAGAGATTACTCTTAGGAATGATGATCAATCGTTAACCCTTAAATGTGGTGATGCACCTTCCATTTCATACAACAAATCCTCGAATCGTTGAAAAAGCGTTGATCCTAATCGGATGTCACGTGTGAAGAGTACTCACAAGAAGTTACTTGGATTCTCTGATTCTGTTGCTTACACACAATCCTTCTCCGATATACGATCGTATTGTTTCTTTTCATCTCCAACACCTTACAATAATCCTTTGATGAAAGCGATTTTCTACTCTTTGAGAAGACGCTTGCTTTTATAGCAATCGATGATGAACCAGTTTCACCAGTTTTTAATGCTACGTACTATGATCCCGAGGGTGACATTCTCATTCTTGATGCACTTCTCAACAGTGATCCATTACCTTCACCAAATCAAGGAGATTACTACCCCGGAATTCAAAAAGATCTTAAAGTTGTTGAACCAAAGAAGTCTTCACTCGAACCAAAAGATGAAATTCCCGAAGTAGAACTTAAAGAGTTACCTCCGCATCTCGAGTATGCGTTTTTAGAGGAAAATAACAAGCTTCCAGACATAATTTCAAAAGATTTAAGCCAAGATGAAAAGACCTCACTCATTAATGTTCTGAAAAACCAAAAACAAGCAATTGCTTGGAAACTTTCTGATATCCAAGGCATAGATCTAGAGTTTTGTTCTCACAAAATCCTTTTAGAAGATGATTACGAACCTTCAGTCCAACATCAAAGGAGGGTTAACCCTAACATCCTATGTCCGACATGGTATACGTTCGTTTGTCTAGTGATAGCTAATCACCCGAACGGGGATGTCAATCCCAAATAGATCTATTTATAACATTCGCGCTCACAACAGTAATTGACAGTTCATGATTATGGGCTCAGATGGGTTATCGCTACTTAGGCAAACACGTAATCGTAAATTAAAATGTCCAGTTGCGTCCAATTGTAAAACATGCATATGTTTCTCACCCCAAAACTTGTAAATCATTATAAATGTAAAACGTAGGGCTATGAACTCACCTTGAGTGTATGATAACAAATATATCACAGAAAATACGTCACCGATGATGACCGAAATGCAACCTAGACCAATATAGTTCGTAAATAAGTACTAAGAACTGTAAATAACTAATACCATAATATAATTCATTAAGCTACATCACCATCTTAATCGTATTTGTGAAATCATATTTATAAAGTAAAAACGTTTATAAATATCTCTTTAGTAAAAACGGCGTAACTTTATCGTTTTAAGTCCATTTTTTATGTCCACGGCTTTCGTATTAAGACGAGTTATAAAATATTACACTTTCATATTTTAAGTCCTCCTGATAACAACACTTTATTACTGTCGTTCGACACTTTATAAATTTATTTTTATAAATTTAGTTATCGTAAAACTCGTAAAACTCGTATCTTTATTCGTTTTAAACCCATTTTAGTGAATCTTTCGAGCACATGCGTCTTCGAAAATGAAGCTCTATCAACAGTATGATATATTTCAAAATGAAACATAGAATATCCTCAGAGACTGCTAAATTCATAACTCCTTCATTATTGATCCAAAAATTATGAATCTTAATGTTTTGGAATCTTAAAAAAATATATTATCGGAGAAATATACCAAACTTTTAATCAGAGGTGGTTTTGTAATATGTGTTTAAAAAAATTTCTTTTATAAACGCGTTTATTATTCGTAATAACATACAAATTCGTTTATCTCTTCGTTATTAAATCTGGTTTTTTTCGAGTTTCTTACCTTTTTGTAATCCTCATGAGATTAGTATTTAAAAAAACATAAAAAATAAGTATTTTTCGAATTGAAAAACAGAAACATTTGAGGTTTTTTATGTTGAAAAAATGGTTCTTAAATCTTGTTTTTGTACTTTTAGTTTAACCACTTTTGTTACAAATTCCCATTACACCAACTTATCACATGTTTTAACACAAGATCTTAGGACCTTAGTCCCATCTTTATACCAAATATATCATAAGATCTATAAAGTCTATACACACTTATAGTTCATGAACTTTTATAAATACACTTTTTTTAGGTAACTAAGTTTTATATAAGCATTTTATACATAAACCACACTAGATAATTGTTATAATACTTACATAACACAGGTTCATAAACATTAATATATCCAACATGACAAAGTATTCAATACATGATCACAAGTAAAAATCTATTTTTTTCATGTAAATAAGTTTCTTAGATGGTGATTTAACTATACACAACATTATATATCCTAAAATGCACAGATTAAAGAGATAAGGTTTAGGTAACCATAGATGTATGGTGAATTGACAATATGATCTAACCCTTGTTTTAGAGGCTATTTAACCCCAAGCAGTCCAAGCAAAAAAAAAACCCTAAATCCAAGAAAACCCTAATCTTGAACCTTCTTGCTTTAACCTTTAAACCCCAAACCAAACATAACCTAAACACCTTACATATCTTGAGATATGTTGTAGAACATATTTGAAAATTGTGTAAATAAATTTTGGTATGGATTATGTATGATGGTGGTGTTTGGCCGTAGGTTTAGAGGGAGAGAACAAGAGAGATTGTGAGTTTTTCACCTAAGAAATGTGTTGTGTATGTTTTTCTTACTAGTGCATGCCTTATATACCTCCTTGACTAGTCCAAGATTGCTATAAGAAAGTCTTAGACAAGATGAGGATTTCTAAGGAATAGTTGGTCCATTTCACTAGTCATGCCATAAAGTTTTAATGAGTCGTTGAAGCTTGCTTGTAATTATTTATAACATGTGATAGATTGAAAAAATAAATATATTTCTTGTGTTTTCTATCTATATCCGGCCATATACATGTATATATAAGGAAATTTAGTAATTTTTAAGTATTGAGTATAATTGTGTGTATTTGGTTGAGTATAGATAGGTATTGGTGCTTCCCTGTATGCCTAAATGTATTTATCGCGAAACGTAAACACTTTACGTAACCAATAAAAATAAAATATGAAAAGTTAATAATTATACTCCAAATAATTATCTAACACTTGCTTGATGTAAACATCTAATTGTTTGATGCCCGTTTACATTGAATGATAATTTTTAGCTTACGCGATTTAACTTAACGATTTCAATTTAAAAGCAAATGCGTACAATACTAAAAATAAATAGTGAATTTATTGACGACATACAATGGCCCTAAAACACGGGGTGTTATATCCAATGCAAGGTATTTACACCGATATAGCATTTTTTTTATACACATGCATCATATTTTGGTTGTTAAACTTATAAGAAATATGATGAAAAGTAATTTATATATATATATATATATATATATATAATAAAACACAGTTTTTAAGCATCTCTCTTCATCAAATTTTTCCGAAAATGCCTAAGCATCACATTTTGCCACGTGTCCTCAAAAAGTTTTGACAAAGAAATAATTTTGTCAACTATTCATTACCTTAACAAATATTTTATTTGGAGCTCTTCAACAACATGTTTTGGCAAGTTCTTATATAATTAAATATGTTTTCAATTGTAGTTGCTTATGATCAATTCTATTTTTGGTCATTTTCATTTTGACTATTTTTCTTTTACCTTTTCTACGGTCTGAAAAACCGTGCTCATGGTTCGAGACAAACTAGATGATCATTAAGGTCTTTTAGGAACCCGCTATACAAGACTCCAATTGGAATGCCACTCCGTACAAGTTAGTCTATGGAAAAGCAATGTCACTTACCCGTCGAACTAGAACTCAAAGCAATTGGGCTCTTAAGCCATGCCAACTTGATTTAAAGAACCGGCAGGCGATTCATCCAAAAGCTCCAACCCAATGAACTTTATGCGAGCTTCCGTGATCAGCCTTAACGAGAATGTGCTAATCTACAAGGATGAAGACAAAGAAACTACGCAATACACGATTCCAAGATAAAGAACCGAATCTTCAATGTTGGTGATCAAGTCTTTGCTTTTCAAGCTCCCATTAAAAGATTTTCTCTGGAGAAGCTCAAATCCTGATAGTCCGACCTTTCACAATCACTTGAAGTTTATCCTTATGGCACAGCCAAGTTTTGTCTCATTGCCGATGGTTTCGAATTTCAAAGTCAATTGCCACCTTCTTAAGCACTATTATGGAGGGGATACACCACCATTGGTTATCCCGGATCTCCAAACTTTCCCTAAGGACAACTAAATTCAGGGATCGAGTCGAGCTTGTGAGTCGGTGAACAAAAACAAGCCGCTTCGTAGAGTTCACCACCCATGCATTATCTTTCCTATTTTTCTTTCTATTTTTATCTAAGTGTTGTGTTGAGAGAGGGCGTGTACTCTTCCCGATTTCATCGATGTTTGTCGTTTGATTTGTTATGATTTTTGTAGGACCGAACCAACAAATTACGAAAGCCTCACGTGTCCGGTTGATTTTGTCCCGTTCTACTACTCGAGCTCTCATCCTTTGTAGTGAAATTATTTGGGGAGATCCGATATCCTTCTTGCATCAATAATCGTATTAACGTTTATCTTTGAATACATCAAAGAACGGCTTAGGATTTTCGTAGAGACCCCCACTTAAACATTGAGGACAATGTTTCGTTTTAGTTTGGGGAAGGGAATCTATGAAATTTGATGTTGCTTCTTTTTGTTTTGTTTCTCACCGAACCCGTTTTCCCATAAAAAATAGCAAAAATTTAAATTTTTAAGTTTCTATTTGTAGGATAAAACTTTGAAAAAAAAAAGTGTTAAACACAAATGTTGGTTTTTCGTTGGTTAAGAATAAGAAGTAATTTTTGACCATCCGATCGAACGTGTAGATTCTAGCTTTCTCCCTTAACATTAATGATGATAATTTTGTGTTAGTCTCATGTAGACTTTAAAACATGCTAGACTTGAATCATTAGTAAATGAAGAACTTGTGCTAATCTCAAGTATATTTTTAAAAATCCAAGTTGGATTTATATGGCTAAGCGTTCGCGAATGTTCTTTCTTAGAGATTTTAAATAGGAAAGGAATAAGAAAATGATAGTGTTATTATAAGTCAAGACATTAAAACGTAGAAAGTTTGTTATCTTTCGACTCATAAGTTTTAAATTGTGGCTTTTTCCTCCCATTTAGCTTATTTCACCTCCTAATAAATGTTATAATAAATAAGAGTTGTATGGTTTTTTGGTTAATAATTAGCTAATAGAAGTTTTCTTTAGTTCTTATGTGATTAGGAATAAAGTACAAACATCAGGAAACTTGAATTTGACATATTATATGTAGCACATTAATAAATATTTTGCTTTATTCCTTAAAGAGCCTTAGGGGTATATGGATTAAAGTAGAATTCAATAATAATCCGAGACTGATAAAAGTTTGCTGTATCTATCTTTGCTGGCTCACAACCGAATTATAGCCTACTAAAAGGTCGCGAAGTTACTGAGGTCGAAATATTTTGCTACATCTTGTCGAGGGCGTGGCCGATGTTGTACCTTCTAAAGGACTGAGTTAATAAAGTTGCTTAAATTTTTATGTCTTATTTGTACCTTAAAGAGCCTAAGGGTATATGGTGCAAATAAGATTGGTCCATTTATGTCTTAAAGAGCCTTAGGGTATATGACATGGATGGTACCTTGCTTAAGTAACCTAATAAAAGCCAAATTTTGGTCGCCTCGATGTGGACTTAATCTTGATGATATTGGTATCTTTTAAAAAGGGCTAGGAGCTAATTATTACGACTTTACCGTTACGCTTTATTTTTGGAATTAACAAGTATCGAAATAAAGTCTTAAAGAGCCTTCGGGTATATGACTTAAGTAAAACCTTGAGATACAAAAGTAGGATTTACGGGAGGAAAAGTAAGTACACAATTAATATTTATGAGTAGTGTTAGTGTCATGACTTGTAATTGACAATGATCTTGTTTTTAAGCTTAGCATGGGAAAAGTGAAAAATCGGGGATGACGAATTTATCTTTTTAGACACTTAATTGTGCTTTTTATTCTATGACCCTAAAAGTTACCAATGTGGTAATGAAAACAATACATTATGTCTTTTGTAAATAAATAAGTTGAAGTTAGGTAGTTCATTATCAAGAAAATCCATAAAAAGAGAAAAAGTTTTGAAAATGGGAATTCGGGTGTTTTATAACTTGTGATCTCTTAACTCTCTCAACAAAAATCTTTGCTACTTTTCAAAGGTTTAGTTTGGGGAATTTTCGAGGTATTTGGTTATAAGGCATGTGATATTGCGTGAGGACACACAATCGTTTAGTTTGGGGAATTTTGATAAGTGTAAAATACACATATCCGTTAATACCTAAATTAACCCAATTAAACTCAAAACAGTCCAAAAATGGCAAAAAGGTGCTTGTATTTATGTTTTGTGTATGCAGGTACGGATATATCAAAAATCACAAGAAAACAGTCAAAAAACGGGCAAGCACGGACACGAGACGAATGAGTTACAAAATCCAGAAGCAATGATCAAGACTTAATCCAGCAACAGTCAAGCAAAGCCAAGGAAAGTCCAAATCTTCGTCATACAATCAAGCAAACATTCATAATTGGGTCAAGAAAGTCCCAAACTATGGTCAACCATGTCAAACCATAAAAAGACAAAATCCCAAATTTAACCATTTTAAATCCCTCACTTTCATATCGAAAGTCCAACAATTGGTCCTTTAACTCTTATTGGGCCTCAAAACCCTAAATACCCTACCCGGATACCATTAAACCAAAAACAAACCCAAGGCCCAAACCTTAAGGCCATGTCCCTAGCCCATTACCCTTTTAATAAAGCTACAAGGGCCAAACTTGCAATTTTCAGAAGATGTTTATAACTAGAAAATAGAGAATAAAAGAGAGGGACTTGTCTTGTAATTAGGCCAAAGTTTTTTAAAACGAATTCAGTTAAAAAATAAAAAAGCCCAAAATAACCGCACCTCTAACATTCATCATCGTCCTCAAATGTATTCACCTAGTAAATCATGGGGCTTTATCAAATTGAGGGAGAAATTAGGCAATTCAAAGGCTCCTAAGGATTATGGAAGGGATAAATCAGTCAAATCAAAGCCTTCATTAACTCAAGATCAAGCTCATGCCACGTCAATAATGGAGAAAGCACAAATTCATATGGGTTTTTGTGCTAAAACACTCACAAAAGAAGCACAATGACATCCAAAAGGGAATGACATGCTGGCAATCTTCAGGTGTCCACACAATGATCAAACGGCCATAATTGAAGCCCCAATGATTAGAAGATTTGATGGACAGGATTAAGGATTGGAGAGCAAGGAAAGATAGCCTAGAAGCTTCTCACTCAGCCTATAAATAGGACTTCACTTCTCACACACATACATGTAGCTTGTAGGACTAGTTTTTAGCTTAAATTTACTCTTAGCTTAATTTTGTTTTAAATCTTGTAATTTCCTTTTAAAAAGTTGTAATCCAATTTTCTATTAATGAATTTAGAAGTTTTTAATCTCTTTTAAGCTCCTTTGTTTACTTAAATCTCATTCCCTTTCCCATGTGAAGCTAAAAGTCCAATAAGATCTCTCATAAGCTCATATTTTAGCTCCTAATAAGTCCTATCTAAGCATATATGGAGCGTAATTAGAAGCCAAATTCTTACCTTAATATCTAAATCACTTTAATAATACATTAATACCTATGTAAATTGAACTGTAGAAAGCTAAAGGAAGTTGGTTGCAATGGAGGACCAAATAAACTTAACTCCTAGCTTATTAATAAGCTAGGAGAGCTTGTAGCTGCTCTTAATTGAGACCTTTTGTTTAGCTAAAGGTTCAAGTAAGTTTCTCTTTTCATTTTTCTATAATTTCATTTTAAACTGCTTAGTATCAGCTTATATGCTTATTATTGCTTATTAGTAATCTTATGAGTTCAAAGCTGTTTTTGCTTTTGATAGTTTAGATCTTGTTTTTCATATATTTGTCATAAAACTCAAAAAAAACTAAAAATATTAGAGATAGATTCTTAATCTTGCATCTAGCTCAATTCTGTAGTTTATAATTTTGCTTAAATAGTTTGTTATAAGCTCCTAGATTATCTGGTTTCATGCTTTGTTTGTTAGTTCAAATTAGTAGCTTAGTCAATCTGTCATAGTGATAAATAATGTTTTGGGTTTTATCATAGTTTGACCACAATAAATCAATTTGATTTGTGCAAACACTTTTGAGTCATTGAATTTTTTTTTCTAAGATATTAAGTTCCAAAAGATTTTAGAGTTAGATTGTCTATATATTAAAAAAGTTATGGCCTTATTTATAAGATTTCTAGCACCATGGGGAAGTTTTTAGTTTGAGCTTGATAGTTTCATTCATCTTAAATCAAGGGTCTTGAGCCTTTGATTTTCCTTGAATTATATTTGTACACTCTAAGGAGTGTGTCCCAAGTGCAAGGAATTACCCTTAAGGTAACATGCACTATTGGTTTTTGCTTAAGTCAAGTACATCAGTACTAACTAATAAGTTAGTACTGCTGTTACTTTTAGCTTGCTTTTAACTAAGGGAATTTAGGATTTAGCTTTTAAAATTGAAGTAGGATTAAGTCTAGGTATAGCTTATTATAGATTAGTGCTTAGTTCTCATTTTGTAGCTTATGATTCTTTAGCCTTTAAGTTAGTTTTAAAAATCATTCAAAACAGTCAGTACAAGTACTTGATTTAAAATACTCAGTACCTACTGAGTATTTTAAGATGTTTCAAGCTAAAATTTTAAGCCATCTCTTGTAGAATTTAGAACCCACCTGTTAATTTTTATAGTTTAGACATAGCTTAATATAGACTAGTGCTTATTTTTCATTTCCAGTTAAGTTTACTATAGTACAAAGTTGTTTGAAAGTAGCTTAAACTACCAAAAAGCCAAAAATATTACTTAGGAATTTTAGAATCTTAATTTGTCAATTTAGCTTATGATTCTAGATTTTATAGCTTATATAGATAGATTATAAGTAGTTTAATAAGTCCTTAAATAGTTTTAGAGTCCAGTTTAAGCTTTTTAAGGTTTTTAGCTTATTTTGGATTTTGAGCTATTTTGCTATTTCCTGTAGTTTTGCTTAATTCATGCTTAATTTCAGTAGCTTAAAGATTTCTAGCTCTAGTTTTCCTTTTCATGAATTAGCTTAAGCATCAGATAACCTTTTTTAGAATTCATTTCCTTTTTAATTTTGGACTAAAAAATAAGCTTTTTAGAGGCTTAATAAGTAAAACCAAGGTTAAGCCCTCCTTTTCTGAGTCCAGAAAGCTTCATATGCTCTTTTTTTGAGCTTATTTGTATTTTAAGCTATAAGTGTTTTCATTTAAAGTTACTTGCCTTAAAACTGTTCTTCAAAAAATTGCCTTTAAAGTTTTTAGTAATAAGTTGTTTTTAAATCCTAAGTGCTTATTGGGCTTAGTGTGTAATCGGGGTTGGCCTCAGGGATCAAAAGTGTAATTTTCAAGTTTAGTTTTTGTCACGATTATGTCCCTGACCTTAAACAGTTAGTCCCCTTGTCCCAGTTTTCTTTTTTATTTTTTTATTTAAGAAAATTAGTTAGTTTTTTTAATTAATTTAATAAGCTTTATTAAAAAGTGAAAAATTAAGGGCTTTTAAATTTTTTATAGATTTCTTTCTGCACTTTTTCTTTTTAATAGTGTAATTTTTATAAAAATTTTTAGGATTCATATTTTATTATTTTTAAGTTTTTTATATTAGTTTTAAAAATCTTTAAAAATTCATATTTAAAAATCTAAAAAGCCAAAAATAGTAATTCTTTTTTCTAAAATTTTCTGTTTACTTATTTTATTTTATAAAAATATAATTTCAATTATTTTTATATTTGTAGGATTTAATTAGTTCTAATTCATAAAAATTTCAAAAATAAACAAAAAAAAAATATTTTTCTTTTTTCCTAAAATTTTCTTTTGTCTTATTCTAGGTTTAGAAAATTAGTTTGTATTTTTAGGACTTAATTTTGATTTACTTGTTTAATTGCTCGTTTTTATTTTTTGTTTCCCGTTTTCCTTTTTTAATTGTTTAATTGCTTTTAAAATTGTTTAATTTTTTTTATATTGCTTTTATTTGGTAGAGTATAAATCATACAAATCTTTTATTTGCTTATATTCAAATCATAATCCAAGCTCTAATCGAAGTTCAATGCCCTAGTCGTTGGGGAACGACCCGGGTGATCATATTTGCCGCGGTTTAATATACGTATTATATATTAAAATAAAGAAAATATTTTAAAATATATATTTTGAGAGTGAATTTTTACCCGGTGGGTAACTTGGTAATTTTCTTAATTGCTCTTAGGTTTATATTATATTGTGATATATTTTAGGTATATAATACTGCAATCAACCACCCAACTTACTACTAAGAACTCATTATTCAAAATCTCTCATCCTGACTACAAGACCACGAAGGCATATAATATAGGCACTAATCATTAAATATAAGCAAATAACCACAGACAAAACAGCAAACCAACAACAGCATAAGATCTATGACTATCAAAACTCAAAGAAAGCCACGAGAATCAATTAGACCTAAGGAAAATGATTGGGGATACAATTAAGACATGGACGAGGCATCATTCATACATTCTAAACATATCCCATCACACAACACATCATTCCAAATACAAGTAAGGATTTAGATCATGAAACTAGACGAAATCATTGATTTAGAACAATTCAGTGAGATTTAGACTACCAAGCTTTAGATATAAGATGTTTACAAGATAGAGATCCTAAAGCAAGAGGTACCTTAGCACGATTAACCATCGAGATCACAAATTAATGAGAATTTCAAACTAGCGAGTTGCGTGAGTGGGAATATGAGAGAAAAGTTTGACCAGATAACATGAAAGTTTGACCACAGACAACTCGCAAATACTATTTATACATGTAATAGATTTACAAGTTGGTATATTTGGTCCCTGCACTTTTTCTATCAATCTCTTTCAGGTTTAGAGTATTAATAAGGTTGGTACAAGTTTCAGAAATGGCACAAGTGGTCCTTATAGTTCTATAAGACTAGGAAACATTTAGCAAATTGCACATAAGTCCCCATACTTTCACCTAATTGACAAATTTGAGCCAATTGAGTTAAAATAAATTATTAACTTCTGTACTGGGGTACTGTAGGTTTGGTTTTTACTCACTTATTACATAACTCAATTTAAAAACTCAAACGTCATAAAATTCGGTTATGGTGGGATGATTGTCCCTTCAAATTAAAACCCCGTTAAGTACAAAAACCTTTTACCAATTAATTATTTGATGAATAAAAATGCCATTTAGATGTCATAAATTTGAAAATACTCCCCCCTCAATCATTGACCCGTTTTCTATTTAAAGAGCTGTAGTCGTTGATTGAATTTTATGAAAAGTCCAATTCTAATTGATTTTCAAGCAACATGTTTCCACCATATGTAACACAAATAATTTTTTGAAGAATCATAGACGAAAAATTATTTGGTTAAAAAAAAGAAGACTTTTCTTCTATATCAAGAAATAATGCACTGAAGCGTACATTAAGTCTGAGTTGCATGGATATAAAGTAATCCATGCTCGGGAGAACTTAATCACCCGTTGTTAGGAACAACCGTCTTTTTGGCGACGAGCTTTCCTCATTTTGAGAACCGGGTTGCATATCAGAAATAATAGCAAGCCATAACGACGTGTTTTGAAAAGTGTGGACTTCCGTTCGAGCTGCATTAAAGACCCAGTCATTATTGAATGACATATCTAGTTCCGAAAGTTTATCGATAAACCAGATACATTCTTGAAAACTATATTTGGTATTTTCTATTTTCTGATTTTTATGGTTTTTATAGGTTTTATATTTTTGTATTTTCTTTTTGGATTTAGACTATATACATATTTACATAGGATACATGAAGCCAATCCATTACTCGTCCTTGTCATCCTGAAGACGTTTGAGTGTCTCTAGCTTTATACACTTCATGCCAAGCCGTGGGAGAATGAATTCGAATCGCTCTCTGGGCAATGCCTTAGTGAAAATATCTGCCAGTTGATACTCTGTCCTCACAAAATATAGCTCAACCACTCCATTCTCTACTTGTTCTCTAATGTAATAATGTCGGATGTCGATGTGTTTAGATCGAGAGTGCTAGACATTTTTACAGCATAGAGCTATGGCACTTTTGTTGTCACAATACAGAGGAACATGATTATATGCAAAACTATAATATGATAACTAAGACCTCATCCACAGAATTTAGGCACAACATCCAGACATAGCAATGTATTAAACCTTTGTTGAAGAGATAGACATGCTAGTTTGCTTTTTTGATGACCAACTTACTAACTTGTCACCAAGGAACTGATCAACTCCATGATGTGCTTCTCTTCGAGGTCATGACAGTAAAAAAACAAAAAGGGCCTGCATGGATCTGCATCTGCGTATGCAGTTTAGTGCCATGCGGTGTCC
The DNA here is from genome assembly GCA_026074375.1 of Tanacetum coccineum. Taxonomy (NCBI): domain Eukaryota; kingdom Viridiplantae; phylum Streptophyta; class Magnoliopsida; order Asterales; family Asteraceae; genus Tanacetum; species Tanacetum coccineum. The sequence goes on from BQNB010087262.1 coordinate 25,176, forward strand.
TTTTTCGATACCAAAGACCTCATGTTGCGATGGAGTTCCTTGGAGTACAAAAGACCCGTTTGTAACTGCTTCAATATGCTTTTTATAGTGGGCTTAAGAGACTGATATCTAATCACACATGCACAACTATAAAAATCAGGTATGTCTACTGGTTGTGAGATACATCAGGGATCCCACCATACCACGATAGCGAGTCTGGTCAACAGGGATCCCGGAGAGGTCCTCATCCAGTTTAGATCGCTCCATTATAGGAGTGTCGACAGGGTCACTCTTATGAAAATCATACTTCTTTAAAATGTCATTAGCATATTTAGACTGGTTTATGAAAATGCCTCTAGGATTTTGAGAAACTTGTAAACCTAAGAAATATGATATTTAACCCATCATCGACATTTGAAATTTAGAGTTCATTTCTTGAGAAAAACGGTCACAATCTTTAGGATCCAGTCGAGGCAAATATAAGTTATCATAACATATATTTTGAACATGAAGAGTTGTGATTTGCCTATTTTCTGAATGAATAAAGATGATCAACTACACCCTTAGAGAATCCGGTTAGCCAGAAAGAAACCGTGGTCGACAATTTACATTCCACGCCATTATTTTGGCTTGCTTCAAGCCGTAAAGAGCCTTCTTTAGACGATAGACATGAGTCGGATGATTTGGATCAACGAATCCCTATGGTTGGCTGACATAGACTTCTTCTTTAAGCTCTCTATTTAAAAATGCAGTCTTCACATCCATTTGATAGACGGTCATGTTTTTGCTGGCAGCATTAGCAATGAAGATTCTGATAGCTTCAAGTCTGGCAACCGGTGCGAAGGATTCTTCAAAATTGATACCCTCTTCTTGATGAAATCCTTTTGCTACTAAATGTGCCTTGTTTTTCAGAATATCACCAGACTCATCAAGTTTCACCTTATATATCCACTTGAGAGCAATAATCATTGCACAGTCCGGAGGTGGTACTAATTCCCATAATTGCAGTCGATCAAATTTATGGATTTCTTCTTGCATGGCCTCAAACCAGCAATCTTTAGTGACATCAAATTTGAAGTTTTTTGGTTCGACTTTCGACAATACAGAATTGTAGAAGCACCACAAGGTATCGGTAGCAAGCTATTTCCGAGTGGATACGGGTCGAGAAGGGTTTCTAATAATATTATCAATCGGGTAAGAGTCGGTCCATTTTTGGAGATGTTCATGAGGTTGAATAGATTGGTTGGATTCAGCTATTGTGATTTCCCCAGATGATGATGCTTCAGATCTCGGGTCTGGAGCAAAAATGTTAACAAATGGTTCATTAACAGCTATAGCAAACGGATTTACTTCCAAAGAATGGTCAGTTGCAACACCATGATATACTGAAGAGGATTGATGATCCGAAGATGATGGTGAAGGACTTCCCAATGGTGAATCTTGATCAACAGAGATGGATACCGATGTACCAGTTTGATGGACTGGAATCAGAGCTGCAGGAGCAGGAGGTACCAGTCAATCAACAGTTAGTGGGGCAAAATATTCATCAAACATCGGCTAGAACAGAATCTCTAATTCTTTATTGGTAGGAGGTACATAAGGTATTACAAGAGCAGGATTAGGTACGAGCCCTGAACTGATAGGTCCAGGCGTCAAAAGGTTAGGAGCGGGTCTTGGACTAGAGTGTACAGGAGCCGTTTGCCCAGTCAGCTCATCGAATGTAACGTGAATGGTTTCCATGATTTGGCGGGTTCGTTTGTTGTAGATTCGGTAACCCTTCCTGTTTGGTGCGTAACCAACAAAGAACCCAATGTCTACTTTAGCCTTTAATTTATCAAGATCTTCACTATTGTTTGTTGGGTAGCAAAGAGCACCAAAAACACGAAGAAAAGAAATATCCGGTTTCTTGTTATGCACAAGGTCATACGGGGTTTTGTTGTGAAGAGTATGTATTAGGGACTGGTTTTGGGTGTAACAGGCAGTAGCAACAGCTTCTGTCCAAAGAAACATCAGAGCTTTCAAGAAGATCAGCATTGTCCGAGCAGCTTCTACAAGAGTGCGGTTCCATCGTTTGACAACGCCGTTCAACTAAGGAGTTCTCAGAACAATTTTCTCGTGAGTTATGCCGACACTTTCATAGTAAGCAGTTAAGTCTTTATTGACAAATTTTGTGCCATTATCAGTGCGGACATTCCTGACAGTGTTGTTGAGACCAATTTAAAGTGGTTTTAGCAGTTTGATGACAAACTTTGAAGTCTCGTCCTTTGATCTCAAAAACTTTACCATTGTAAACCTTGAATAGTCATCGATGATTACTAAAATGTACTTCTTCCCATTAATACTCTGCACTCTCATCGGTCCGCATAAATCCATGTGAAGGGTGTGTAGAACTTCCATAATGGTGTTAACCGCTTTGGGTTTGTGGGTTGCTTTCCTGCTCTTTCCAAGTTGACTTGCGGAACACAAATGATCTTTTTCAAACTTCAACCTAGGTAAACCTCTAACAAGATCTTTACGAGCAAGATCATTGATGGTACCGAAGTTTAAGTGATTCAAACGGCAATGCCACAACCAGGATTTGTTCTTGGAGGCTTTGGACAGTAAGCAAATGGGAGAGGATCTCATCATGTATTCAACAAATATGGTGTATAAGTTCGTGCCACGTCTGCCTTTAATCAGGTCCATACTATCTAAATCTCTGACGAAACATGTGTGTTTTCTGAAGGCAACTTCAAGACCAGAATTGTAAAATTTACCGACAGAGAAAAGGTTGTGACCAAGTCCTTCCGCATAGTATACCCTGGAGATCACA
>BQNB010087263.1:7132-27966 GCA_026074375.1 Tanacetum coccineum
CTAACCTTTTTCTCTCCACACAAAATAGCAGCATCATATCGTGATAACCAATCCATCCCAATAATGATATCAAAACTTCCTAGTTCTATTACCATTAAATCGATTAGAAAAGAATGGTTTAAAAGGTTAAGTGTACATCCTATTAATACATTATTGGTACTTACTAATTTTCCATCGGCCAATTCGACATCATAGCAAGTATCTAACTCAACTAGTTCAATATCAATAAGGGTACTAAAATTTGTAGACACAAAACTTTTATTAGCACCCGACACAAATAAAGCAATAGCATATCGATTATTGAGTAAGAATGTACCAGTAACGACTTTCGGATCTTGCAGAGCATCCACAGCTCCCAACTTGTAAATAGCTCCACCGTTATTTCCACCTTGTCTATTCTTTTACAGCTTAGGGCAATCTCTCTTTCGGTGACCCTTTTTATTGCAATTAAAACAAGTCACATCCTTTCTGTCGAGGCTCCAACAAGCAGCAGTCTTGAGCCCCAACTTACCACACTTACCATATTTCCAACAATCCCCACCATTCTTCTTATTTTTGCATTTTGGACAAACTTCGTTGTCATTTGGTGCAACATTGGTCATAGCTCCAGCGTTAGCCCTTCTTTGGTATACCCATCAATATTAGTCCCTTTTAACTTCATGTTGTACAATTCTTGCTCCAGCCTTTGCAACACACTTCGACGACAAAATTCCTCAGTCATCCACTTTCTTACCTCAGTCCATGGAGTACCATTAGCAACATCAATACCCATGGAAGCAATCCTTCCGTTCCACCAAGTCAATACACGACCTTGGAGAGTAGCAGTTGCAAATTTCACTTTATCCCTTTCTTTGCAATCACTGATTCGGAACACAAATTCTAGTTTCTCAAACCACAGACATAATCCCACGGCACCTTCGGTCCCTTTAAAAGGTTGTGGGTCACACTTCATGAATGTTACGTAAATACACCTAGTAATTTTGGGCGCTGCTGGTCCGGCACCATCGGCTCCAACACCACCGGCTCTAACACCACCAGCTCCAGCACCACCGGCTCCACCACCACCGACTTTATCACCACCGGCTCCGCAGTTCATATTTGATTCATTATTCTTTTCCTTATTAGCCTTTTCCTAATTATTTACATGATTAATCATTTGTTCGAAATTTGTTTAATCATTGAATCTTAGTGTGCCTGCCAATTAGTATCTTGAACATTTTCCTGTTGTGTATCTTGCAAATATTAAGAGTACGAAATGATATTGCTATCACTCGTTATCTCATTATCTGTAACATCTACAGCTGGTGTTTGTTCAAAATCCTGCATTGCATGCACACTTTGATTTTCCATATCATTAAGATAGGTTTCAGAATGAGGTACCTCCGAGATAACATCAGAACCATAGATGGAAATATTGGCCATGAGAACCGCTTTTGCATTCGAGATATCATCACAGTCAGAGTATCCTCAGTCTAGAAAGCAACATTGTTTGGAATGACTGTCTGAGCAGCTTGATTGTCTGGAACCCTTGGATCTGCAAGAAATACGAGTTGCTCTTCATCCAAAATTTGTCCAGCTTCCTGAGCTTCAACTAACATTGCTTTATCCTTATACCATGCTGCATTCCTTGGTCGCTTAGGCTGAGTGCATTGCCTAGCCATATGTCCTTCACCTTGATAGTTGTAGCAATTAACAACCCTGGCCTATCCACTTGCATTGTTTCCCATAGAACTAGTAGCATTACTCTTATAACTAGACCAGAATAACTTTGACATTGTCTCCTCTGAAGTTGTTGCACTATAACCCTGCCATATTGAATAGTGGCTTGGTTTCAATGATTCAATGAAGTTCTAAGTTGATTATTGGTTGAGGGGGACCTTGAGGAGGCTACATCTGTTAGAAAAGCCATTGCCTTGTTGAGACAAGCAATTAGATCATCTCCTGGAGAGAATACAGGAATAGCAAAACCTGAGTCCACAAGAGGTGACTCAGTCATCGGTTGTGTAGAAACTTGAGGTGATTGATAAGCAATTTGTGGAAAAGATGAGGTTTGATGATTCATTTGAGACTGATATGGATACGATGGTGGAACAGATGAATGATTGAATTGAGGTTGTGATGGATAAGTAGATGAGTAATGTTGAGTGGGTTGAATTGATCCATATTGATATGGTTGAAACTGTTGTAAAATCTGAGGATTGTTGTATGAAGACTGATAAGTGTTGAAGTGAGGTGGTGTCGTCTACTGATTTACAACAAATGCAAGTAGATCTTGATTGCGTTCAAGCAGAAGACGGACTTCATTTGCATAGAGTTCGTGTTGTTCAAGATATGCATGAATCTGATCAAAGTTGGTAGTATGCATATCTTTTACAAGCTTGACATCAGTCACAAACTTACTCCATTCAGGTGGAAGACTGTTTAAGAACTTGGTATTAACTTGAAATTGCTTCATTTTCATGTTGTAGATGTTTATGTCATTAATCAGCTGAGTGAATCTCAAGTAATACTTATGAAGCGATTCCCCCTTAATGTGAGTAAACTTATCAAATGCATCATACAGTTTACACTCTCTTTCCTGCTTCGTCAAAGAGGTACCTTGCATTAGTAATTGAACTCTCTCCCATAAATCCTTGGCAACTCTGTGATGATTAACAAGTGAATAGATATCAAATGGTATACATTGAAGAATGATATTGGTTGCCTTCATATCATAATTAGCTTGAATTTTCTCAGCAGCAGATAATTCAACATATTTCTTTGTCCTGGTCACCCCTTTTTCATTATCAGTAGGCCAAATGTGTGGACCGTGTGTAACACCCCCATTTTCATATACCTCAGCGGAAGGCTCATTTGGGGTGCTACATCATAATATAACAACTCAAGCATAGAAAACAACTCGAAAAGAGACGTTTTTAAATACATTCATTTGAAATAAAAGTTTACATCATAGGTCCCAAATTGTTTCATAATTCATACAACATTTTTGCAAATCATCTTCGAATGACTTTTATTTAATGGGCCTTCAAAACATTTAGGTTTCCATAAGCGACAACCAAATTCTCCATCGCCGAATTACCTTCAAGGACCTGAGATAAAACATGCTAAAACGTCAACAATAATGTTGAGTGAATCCATAGAGTTTATATATACATAAACAATAAAATTTTCAAACACAAGTATCATTTCTCAATATTCATCAGGATATAACGATGTGGCCAAACAAAGTTATATCGGGGGGATTATTTATAAGTCTCATGACATTGAACGTTACCATCTAATTATGTTGGGGTTCCCAACAAGGTATGCCTACTATACACCCTCGCTATAAGTGCATATTATTCTCTATACAACGCATCCGTTGTGTCATATTCCCGACACTTGACGATAGCCAGTCGTCACGGATTGGAGGTGGCAGCCTCCAAATAGTACTATTTCATGTATAAGCGTCTACCATTTCCTGGTAGTTAACAATTCATGATTTCCGCAGGTCTTTTATCTAGCGAGTTAAGCTAACTTATAATGATAATCGAGGCAACTAGCATACAATCTCCCTTGTGTTCTATTTTAAACACAAGCATGTTATCTCCCTTGCGGGTTTATAAAACAATTAAAGTGTAAAAATGCGAGGCTATGAACTCACTTGGTGATGTCGGACGAGAATATCGATGAATAAAAACTTCGGATGTAGGCGCGTCAATCAACCAAGACCTATACAATTGTGACGGGTCTTAGGTTTCTAGTCGATAAAAATTAAAGAAAAATCATAAATTAAATAAGTATATGTATACATGTAGTTTATATGATGATCATGCTCTTGCAACATATTTATATCACACTTATAGTTTTCTAGGTTTTTAACTTATTTTTATTTGCCATTTTTACTAGTATTGTCCAAATTAGTCCAAAAGGCCCAATAGGCCCATTAAGCAAGCCCATTAAGTTATTAGGTTGATATTATCACTCAAAGACCAGGTCTTAGCCCATTAGTTAGGTCCAAATGGATTGGGCTTAAAGTCAAGTCCATAGAGTCCAATTTGTTACATTGGGCCTAGTGGCCAAATAAGGCCTTATGGCTCATTTAAGCTTATATATGACTCTTGTTATAATTTTTCGGGTTCTCGAGGTCGGGACACTTTTATTATCAGTATGTTAGCCTTTTAAAATTTCTAAGAAGTGGGTCCTACCACCTCGGGTTTTAGTTACAAAAATCGCTTTACATAGTATAGTGTTCGGGTAGTAGTAAATTTTGTATACTTTTATGTTTACGTAAATAGTCATAATTTATAATCCGTAAATGATATGATTGATATATTTATATCCTTAGTTTCATATTTAAGTGTACTTTACAGATCCAAAACCATTTTTGTACTTATTTTAAGTATACTTATACATATGAACAATTTACTACATAAAGGTCAAGTTACAAATTCGGACTGAAATCTCACTTTCACCATTTTTGATGCCATTTACAAACCATAAGGAGTTGGTTGACCATCAAAATTGTTTTAATCGAGTGTTCTACACTCCAAAACAACCAAAACCCCTCACTCAATTTAGGTTTTTAGCTAGTCTTGATTTTGATGAGCCCTAATTTGATTTTTAGGGTTTTCGAGATCAAATCCGTATAAAAACTTAATTCGTTTAAAAGACGTGTTGTTTAGAGTGTGAAGAACAAGTTTTTAGTTATACCTTTTGTTTGAAAACGACTGGAAATGATGAACAAGAGTTGGCGATTTCGAGTTTAAGAATGGGAGGGAAAATAAAATTTTAAGTGTGTGTGTGTGTGTGTGAAAAACGGGGTAGGGTGGAAGTGTTATAAAACTAATTTTGTTTTTGACACTTTTGCCCCCTCTAGTTTAATATCCTATGCATTTTTCTTATATAAGTTTTATTAGGCAGGTAAAGTTTAACAATTGGCACAAATAGTCCCTAATGTTTTTAACTAGCATACCTATAAACTTATATTTGCACATATACTCCCTAAAGGCATAAACACATAACAGTTAAGGCTCACGTAAGCTAAACTTAATTAACTCCCCTTTAATTGTTAACCCATTATTGTTTAAAACCTTTTTCTTTATCTCAAAACTGATTTTATAAAAAGATATTTGACATTTTTCTCCCTCAAACAATGACCCGTTTTTTATTTAAAGAGCTATAGTCGTTGTTTGAGTGGTCAAATGTCTTTGAAAAGCATTTTTGATGAAGTATTGTTTAATTTAGAAAACCAACACCATAAAAAATAAGATTTCTCTTATTTTAACACATAAGCACACTGACACGTACACTAAAAAATATGCAAACACGAGTTTGATGCAACATAATCAACAAGCCTTTGCATGTCATAATTAGACATGCCAGAATAAATTCCCGTTATGAGGTCAAGTTTTCTTTTTGAAATACTTGCCTTTAAGATGATGACCGAGTTGCTATCTGAAATAATAGCAAGCCATTTTTGGCATGTTTTGAAAACTTTTGAACTTATGCTCGAACTTCATTTACAGCCTCGTATCATTATTGAATGACATTTCTAAGGCCGTAAATGTTATCGATTTTCAGAAGACATGCCAGAGATACATATTTTTATATTTTTGATTTTTTAATTTTTTAATTTTCTTTTTTGAAAAATTTATATAAAAAAAGATATTATTGTGTTTTTATTTTTCTTAGTACATAGTGGATACATGATATATTACCACCATCACTCGTCTATTTCCTCCGCCAGACTTTTCAATCATTTCTGGAGACAGCTTCCTGCATAGCCGAGCTTGTCCGATCAAGAAGTTGAATCTTTCTCTTGGTAAGGGTTTGGTGAAGATGTCATCCAGTTGGTATTCAGTCCGGACAAAGTATAGCTCCACGATTCCATTTCCACTTGTTCCTTTATGAAATGGTAGCGAACATCAATGTGCTTGGCTCGTGAGTGTTGAACGTTGTTGCAGCATAGAGCAATCGCACTCTTGTTGTCGTAGTACATAGGAATCTTATTGAATTGTAAGTCGTAGTCTGTTAGCTGTGAACGCATCCATAGGATTTGAGCACAACACCCAGATAAGGCAATATATTCAGCCTTTTTACTCGATATGGCAGTGCACTTTTACTTCTTTGACGACCAGCTAACAAGTTTGTCACCTAAGAACTGAGCACTTCCTGATGTACTGCGTCTAGTGTCCTGACACCCTGCATGATCTGCATCTGCATATGCTGTCATAGACATACTGGTATCCTTCGAGTACTAGAGACCCATGTTAATGGTTCTCTTTGGGTATCGAAAGATCAACTTAACCGCATTTAAGTGCTTTTCGGTAGGCTTTGCCTGATACCGGGCACATAAGCAGACTGCATAAATAAGGTCTGGTCTACTGGATGTCAGATACATGAGGGATACAATCATACCACAGTAAAGTGTAGCATCAATTGTTGTCCCTTGTAGATCTTCATCTAGTTTACTCTTTTCTACCATAGGTATGTCTACAAAATCACTAGTTAGCATACCATATTTTTTAACAATTTCAAAAGCATATTTAGATTGGTTTATAAAGATGCCTCTGGGACTTTGAGAGATTTGTAATCTTAAAAAGAATTACATCTGCCCCATCATTGACATCTTGAACTTAGTTGTCATCTTATTAGCAAACTCATTACACATGGCAATATTAGTGGATGCAAATATTATATCGTCAACATAAATTTGTACCAGTAATAAGTCGTTCCTAGCTTGCCGTAATAGTAAGGTTTACATAAAAATATCAAAATTGACATTTTTCTACCCCCAACTTAGTTTTCTCAGAACATAAAAAATATAATAAACACGCTTAAAATCATACCCCAACGTTTTTCAGAAATTACAAAACAAGTCCTTATACTCTATTATATCACAATTCGGCTAAACAATTTAATTTCACAAACCCAAATCAAATTTTCCCCCAATCACAAACACAATTAATTACCCCCAATCCTTGGCATTAATTAACACCTTGAAAAATAACAAAACCCTAACCCTAATACATTATAACCATTATTCTTTCCTTTTTTGATTTCTTTTTTCCCATATTTTCGAAATCGTGGTAAAACACAAATAAATCTCCAGATAATTAGTTCGAATCATTTTCTAAATTTTGTTCCAACATTATAATCTGAGTTATAATTAGATATAAAAACCCTAGAAAAATATAAAATCGGAATGTACAAATAGTTTTTAATAATTCCGATTTCAATAATTAAACCTGAAAATTTAGGGTTTCGAATATGATTTTTATTAATAAAATCAAATAAAATGCATGAAAAAACATTTTTCTTATGCATAGATCGATCTATAGGATGAAAAGTGAGTTGAAAAAATACCTTGGATGATCCTATATTGATTTATGAACCCGGTTGTCTTGATTCGCTACCCAAAAACCATGTAATACAATAAATTATAGAATAGGTATAAGGGGCCTAAGAAGTCGAACAAAGCCTTATAAAATCATTCCCCACTATTTTTACCACACCCTTGACCTTCAAATCACCAAGAAAAACCGTGCAAGCCCATTGGAAAAAATCTTGTGCCCTCACTTTTGGAGTTTTTTAGGGTTTCGTGAGGTTTTTTAGTTTTTTAGAGTTTTAAACAAATTAAAAATGCTTAAGGAATATAATAAGGTATTTAGGCCGAAATAAGTTGGGCTTTTAAAAATTGACTAAAATCTGATTTTCTAATTTACAAATATTTATTTTGGCCATATCCTAATTAACTTATTTAATTAGTAATGTATACTAAAAAATATTAATTAATTCGGACATAATTTATATATAAATAATATTAATAAAATTTTTCTGTATAACATAAGGTAATTTTATTCTGCAAATATTATATAATTGCCATATTTTTGTATATCAATAATTTTCTAACACTTAAATTAATTTATTTTAAGCATTTATTCATTTTTCTTTCATTAGGGGCATTTTTGGTGGTTCATTTTACTCTTATTGAGATTTTAGGTTTTACACTCCTCCCCCCCTAAAAAAAAATTCGTCCTCCGAATTAGAAACATGAATACGACTGAAAATAACATACCATATCATTGAAGAAAATGAGGATAAGAAGTCCGTATAGACTCCCTCGTCACACAAGAAGCCTTCCGCTCGCGGGATGATTCCTCCAAATGGATTTTGACAAAAGGGATTGTCTTGTTCCTCATGATTTGACCTGACAGTCTAGAATTAGACTCAGGCTCTTCCGTTAAAGATAAATCCTGCACGGATCTGATCGAATGGATAAGAGTAACGTGACGTGGATGATATTTTGTAACCTCTGAGTAAATGATACATGAAACACTTGAGAACATGAGATAGCTGAGGATGTAACGCCAACGATAGTGAAACCTCACCAACGTGATTCCAAGACTCTCAAACGGTCCTATGAAACGAGGACTAAGCATGTTGTGTAGGGCCCTGCTACCAAAACGCCTAACTCCACGTAGGAGTAACTTTCAAGAAAACATGTTCACCCGCTAGGAACCAAACGCTCTGCCATGTCTGGTCGGCGTAACTCTTCTGACGAGGTCCCTGAGCATTCCTTAAGCTTATCCCTGGCGACGGTGACCTTATTCATATAGCTCACACACTCTCAATCATCTCCGGATCCCTCAAAGAATACGTATCAACAGACCTGATCCCTACCCCAAATAGGAGCGCGACATTTCCTACTCATACAACATCTCAAAAAGGATGCGCATTTAATGCTCGCATCCAATTGTTTATAGTATGGCAATCTCCACTAGACATATATAGTCATCCCAATTTCTTGCCCATTCTAAAGCACATGATCATAACATATCTTCTAAAGTCTGAATGGTACGTTCTGACTGTCCGTCTGTCTCAGGATGAAAAGTTGTACTGAACTTAAGCCTGGTTCCCCAAGCTTTCTGTAAACCTTTTCCCAAAACGAGATGTGAAATGTTGATCTCTAAGATAGGATTGCGCAGTTTATTGATGAGAGATAGAATTTTGGAGGGAGGTGGCTCTAAAGACTAAAATGGTGGGAGGTGACTGACACGATCTGAGCTGTTTGGAGTATCCGTGTAAACGAACAATTTCTTGTTGGAAAATTTTATGCTAATTTACTAACGTGGTAATCCTTCCGGATAGGAAAGAAAAATGTGCCTATTTAGTCAAGCGATTTCTAACAACAACCCCAGATAGCAATCGGCTTCCTCTGAGTCCGTGTAACCCTGTAACAAAATCGCAATGGAATATAGTTGTCCCACTTCCAAACCAGGAATCTCTAACGGTTGCAATAGCCGCACTTGTCCAACGTTGGTGGTTCATCTTAATCTACTGACAGATTACAACTTTTGACACAAACGTAGCCACATCGCGTTTCATACCACTCCACCAAAAGTGTTGCTTGAGATCGTGGTACATCTTCGTCGAACCTGGATGAATTGAAAATGGAGAACTATGAGCCTCAGTCATCAAGGCTTCTTCTCAAAGTGTGGATCCTCTGGTACGATAATTGAGAATCCTGCCTTAAAATGCCATCGTCAATCAACGAAAAACGCGGGTCGGCTGTATAATAAGTTTCTGAATAATTGCCCAGATTTCTCCGTCATCCTTCTGAGCTGTCTTGATCTATGAAATTAGGTTAAGCTCAACCCTCAGACTAGCCCAGAAACCACCTGTCCACGAAACACATAATCGATATCCAAACGCTCAAGTGTGGGGACGAATAATTCCCTTCTTTTCCACTATGATACCAGCTATCATACCCGACTTTTGCCACTCAAGGCATTCAGCCAACCACATTTGGCGTTTACCCGATGGTACTGAATGTTTGTGCAAAATCCTTCAATAACTCCCACCAACGTCTCGTCGTCATATTACATACTCGCTGCTTGAAGATATATTTAAGGCTCTTATGATCGTTACAAAATATCACACGACGTCTCCCATAAAGGTAGTGCTCTAAATTTTGAGAGCGAGACAACGTTCTGCAAACATCCATATCATTAGTTATGATAGTTCACCTCATAGGGCTTTAGTTATCGTGAGGCATAGGCAATCACTTTCCCATGCTGCATGAGTACACACCCAAGACCCTTCTTAGAAGCATCACTGTAAATCTGAAATCCACCTGAACCAGATGGAAGAACTAATAATAGGCTAGTGAAACCAAACAATGCCTAAAGCTCTTCAAATCTCTTTTTCCTCGCTCTTTATTCCATACAAACTTCATCTCGCCCTTTCGCATAAGCTTAAGTTAAGGGTAAGGCTAATCGTGAGAAACCCCTCTAACGAATCATGCTGTAATAAACCTGCTAATCTAAGAAAACTCCCGTACTTTTTCGGTCACAAACCGGTCTTGGCCACAATGTTATAGCGCTCAACCTCGCGCGATCCCATAGTAATTCTATATCCTTCCTTTCTGCTGAAACAATGTGACCCAGAAATGTCACCTTACCAACCAAATACGCACTTTTGAAAACTTGGCATTTAAATTTTACCCTCCTGTCGTAAAATCTGTAATGTAACATGCGGAGATGCAGTCCTCGTGTTCCTCTTTAGACTTAGAGTAAGACCAGTAATAACATCAATGAACACGGATAACAAACTTGGTCCCCAAGAATTCATGAAAAAACTCGGATCATCAGGTGCCTATAAATACAGCTAGGAGCATTCGTGAGACCAAAAGGCATACCAAGAATTTCATGAATGACCAAACGTAGGCGAAAAGCAGTCTTGGAAATGTCCTTTTGCTCGTTTTCACTCGCAACTAGATGGTAACCAGATCGAAATCAATACCTGGAAAAAATGTTAGCGCGCCCTAATAAGCTGATCAAATAAATCTGACGATACTGTAATGGGATAACTTAATTACGATGTGATCTTGTTTCAATTCGACGTATCGATACATAAACTCAAAGCTACCGTCTTTTTCTGACAAACATAACCATGTGCAACAACACCCCATTCGATACACTCGGGCGAAATAAAACCTCTGCTCCAACAACTTCTGTAACTTGATCCTTCAACATCATTTAACTCAATCTGGTGCCATGCTTAGTAAGGAGCTTTGGAGGATATGCTCAGCTCTGGGAATAAGCTCAATGTTAAAAACTCAACATCGAGATAGGAGGTATTCCTGGAAGTTCTTCCGGAAATACGTCCTAAAATTCGTAAACAATCTGCTGATCAAGAATAGAATAAACGCAAGAAAGTCCGTGGTCATGGAATGGTAGCCATAAAACCTTCACAGCCATGTGGATAAGTAAGTGTACGTTGCTTTTTTAAAGCGTAAATGATCTTCTAGATTTTCCCCCGGAAGGAACCATATAAATAAATATTGCAGGAGCATGAATAATCGCCAAATATAACACGACGGGAATGACAGTCAATCATAGCACGGTGTGCTGCATAAAAAAACATGTAAGTGAAGGGACAAACCAAGTCTATACCCCAGAATTATGTCAAAATTCACATATATCCAAAGGGAAGTGCATAACTTGAACAATCTTGTCATCAAACTGTAAGGAAGATCTCTATAATACATGTGTAATACTTGCGGAGGTGTCTTTCATGCGGGATAATACATAATACATGAACAAGTCATATAGGTGTCAAGTAGAAAAACATAGAGGCAAACTTGGTAGATAATCACAGAATATGTCACAGACCCATATCAAATAAAACAAACACTGCACGTCCGAATATAAATAATGCACCAGTGATGGTACCTGAAGTATTGGCGGCCTGATCCTGAGTAAGTGCAAAGACACGGCCTGATGCGTCTGGCTTCTTGTCAGCATGACCAGACGAACTAGCACCAATGTTCTTCTTGCAGTCCCGCTGAAGATGACCAGCCTGGCCACATTTGAAGCAAGTACCAGCACACTACACACTCTCCCTGGGTGTCTACGTCCACATAGTGGTGCAAACAGGTGAGTATGAACCCTCCGAGGGTACCCTAGACTCTGGGAAACTAATTCATTGGATACGATCGCGAGAACATGAACTTTGAGACATATAGAGAATAAACTTGTTATTTCAAATGATTTACCCGAGTTGGTAGATCGGTGGGATTGCTGACCTCTGTTCCTTTGGTCGCGTCCAGCACCAAAATTCCTGTTACCATGACGCGATGTTAGATTCATATCATATAACAGATAAAGACGATAACGATTTAGATTTGACCTGTTGTTGGGTCAGAAAGGCGACGTCCGAGCTACTAATATAGATAAAATGAATAACCTTTCAAACCCAGCCACCAAGGGCCCTGCCTGTCCGATCCTAACGTTCATTTTTCTGATCGTGACCACCGATAATTATTCTGCTGAGAGTCCCGGCTGATATCGGTCTCGCACTCTTAATGCCAGAGAAATAGTTGAATGGTAAGCATATAATAAGGATCGGGAGGTAAAATCCCATAGAATAAACGGACGCAAAGACTTTGATTACAGAAAAGTTTACCCTCTTGTCTAAACGTTTTCGTGAAACCTATCATAGTCATCCCGGTCACGAAGGATCTCTAAGTTGCGTGCAGCATCCATCCGCAACCTGAGCAACGTCTGTAAACTGTATACACATGACATGGTCGAGGATTGACTTATGAAGACCCCAACGAAAGTTCTTCGCCTGCTCATCTGCAGATACCAGCTCAAAAGTTACAGGACACAAAAAGAACACACACAACCAAAAAAAATACAGCCTACACACCCAAGAACTAATTCACAAGCAAGAGAAACTACAAGTGGGTGAGAGGAGTGGGTAGGGTATGGGGGGGGAGGTCCTGTCCAAGAAAAACCACTAGGCTTAGAACCGCTCATGCATGTACCCAGTACTATAGTATTCACTCTCCCTTTGGACGTATGGGAATGGTACTCTCTCTTCAAGCCTCATGTTCAGCTCGAGGGAAAAACGAAGAAAGAACAGTCTTTGAAAGCTGCCCAATCCAATAGTTAAAAGGACCCACACATCTCCTACCTTTTGGCCTGCTTATATAGGCCTTCCACACCAAGCCAGAACGTCGTCACCCTTTATGAATTAAATAAACTTTTAACTAAATTAAATTATAAAAAATATAAAACGATTACTAAAAATTCTGAAAAATTTACAAAAAATACTTTACTATATAAGGTTCCTACGAAAAATAAAAAAAAACCAAGTTGCTTAACAAATAAGCCCGAAAATAAGCTGTACAGCTTATAAGCTTATTTGGGCAAAACCCCTTTATATACCACTGCCCTTGAGTCTATAACGAAAAAGACCCAAGGGCGCAGTGGTAGAGTGTGTGAGTGAAAAGGGGATGTACCGCTTGGTCTCGGGTTCGAGTCTTGCTCACCCGGACCAAGTGTCTTCCCCTTTTTTTTTTTTTGAAAACTCAAAGAAGCAAAGTTGTTAAGCTCGTGGGGCTTAACAACTTTGTCAACTAGAGCTTTTGCTGAAAAGCAATGAATAAGCTTATAAATAAGCTTGAACTTGACAGAAATGGCTTATATGGGCTTAAAGGCAAAATTGCTAAGTCTTTTTTGGACTTGAGGTCGAATTAAGCTAAGACATAAACTAACATAAGCTAAGGGGTCTATACTAACTTAAATAAGCTAAAAAGGACAGGAAAAGCTACACTAAATAAGCTGTGGGAAGCTTATTATGACAAGAAAGCTTAAATAAAGCTTAAAGAGGCTAAAATGCTTAAAGCTAGGACAAATAAGCTAGAAAAAGGAAATAAGCAAACTAAACTATTAACTTAACCTGAAAAGCTTCTAGGAAACAGTTTTTGAGCTTATGAAATAAGCTCAATAAGCCAAAGTGTGGCTTAAACCCACAACAGTACTAACTTGGAGGTTAGTACTGTTGGTGTAAATATGGGCTTAAAAAGCTCATAAAGCACAAGGGAATGGGAATAAGCTTAACACAGCTTATTAAACAAACAAAATAAGCTGAAAAGGACACAATTGAGCTTACAAATTAAGCTGAAATAAGCCAAGAAGAAAAAATAAGCAGTCTCTACACCTAAGCCTTTCAAAACAGCCAAAAGCAAGGTTTGGGCTTGAAAATAAGCTAGCTAACAAGCTTCCTAAGGCCTGAAACTTTGAGGGCTTATTTAAGAGGTTATAGACTCTTAAAATAAGCCAAGAACTTTGGCTTAAGTGCACAAAGAGCCAAAGAAAAAGGGGCTTAAAATCTCCCCTTTGCACCAGGGGAGATTTAAGCTAGCCTTGAGTGGCTTATTTGACAGCTTATTTTAAGCTGTCAAATAAGCTCAAAGTAAAAAGCAAACTGAAAACAGATTGAGTACTCTAGCTAATAGACTTGTGCACAAATTTTGGACTTTTAAAAACCATTTTTACTTGCTTATTTTTGGTGGTGAAAATGGTCTTTTGGTTTTTAGAAACTGTGACCAAAAGAACTTGGGTGAATTTGACTCACAAAGTCAAAAGACCAAAGCTTGTTTTGACAGCTCTTTTAGACACCCAAAACACAAACTTTTTGATGCACAAACTCAAACCACAAGTGCTTAACTAATTAAGCACTTGTGGTGTTGTTAAAATTCTAACAGTTTCAAGGATGGATTTAAAAACTTTGAAAAACCATTTTGAATCTTTAAAACTTGTGAAAACAGTTTAAATGAGCTTAAAACTTAAGCTTTTGACTCACTAAAGTGCCTCAACCCATGCACATACCATTTTGACCCGTTTTTAGGGTTATCCCAAACACCCCTTTACTTCAAAGCTGTCAAACCAAAGTGAGCTTATAATCTATTTTAAAACTAAAACTTTTAAAACCTTTTATCCACTTCTACTTAAAATGACATAATTAAACTATTTAAGCTATAAATTGCCTAGCTTATTAGGAAAAATAAGCTAGTTTCTCTACTAGCTTAAGCTACTTAAGTGACAGTTTTGAAAGATAAGGTGATATTACACATATTTATGCCATGAGAACTTAAAGCAGTCAAATAACAGTTCTAAACTAATGTATTTGCAAAGATAAAAAGCAAATAAGCTAATGCCTTAAGCTAAAAGTTAAGCTAAGTGAAAATGGAGAAATAAAACCTTGATTTTTTTTGTAGTCTCAGAACCAAGCCACTCTTTCTGAGTGAGTGGCTTAAAACCCTGAACTTAATGGCTCCTTAGCCTCTAAACCTGAGCTTAAAAGCTCAATAAGCTCTTGGGAGCTTATTACCTCAATAGCTTCCAATTTTGAAATCAAAAGAGTCAATTATGAACTAAAATGGACAGAAAACAGTATGTAAGAGCTTATAACAAGTTTTAAACTGAATTAGAGCTTATTAACAAGAAAAAGCTCTAATGAGCTTATTGAGAGCTTATTGAGTAAAAAGAGCTTAATCTTTCATTAAAACTTAGAATTACAAGTACATAAAGAGAAGTTAACTTAAAAACACTTTAAACTTTAAAAATTACACTGAAAACTACTTAAAAAACTACACACTTTGCCATAATGGCTTTACAAAGCTTTTTATAGGAAAAACTAAGCTAGTGTCTTGCTTTCTTCTCTCTTGCTGTTGTGCTTGTTTGTAGACACACAAGAGGGTTTGTTGTTTGTTGTTGATGAGGATCACACAAGAAAAGCCTTTAAATCTTGCCCTTCAATCCTTTCTTGGGTCATCCTTGGTCGTCGAAGTAAGCTAGAGGAGACTGTGAAGATTGCCAAGCTTTGGCAATCTTACACTGGGAGGTTATTGTCCTCATTGGGGTTGGTTGATTTATAGGTAAAAAAGCTTGGAAACCTGTGAGTTATGTGGGGAGTTGAAATTGGCGGGAAAGATGAGTTTGTACAACAAAGAAGGTTTAGGGATGACAGGTACGGGTTTTGGGGAAGTGGCAAGTTTGGTCCTTGATGGTTTATATATGTGTTTGCATCCGTCCGTCCCTTTGGTTAAATAACTTAGGGGACTGCAAAAACAATTCCCCAAGAGATATAGTGCAACTGACACCACACACGTCCTTGGGTTTTTATAACTCCAAGGGACTTGACAATTTTATCCTTTGAGTGGTAAACTTGCCACCATGGCAAGTGTTTGACCCTTACTCTTTCTTTTATCTCTTTTCTTCTTTCTAAATACAAGTTTATGTTTGGTAATTTTTACCCTCAAAACTTATATTTCATCAACATGTTACTTTTGATTTGTCCGTGGTGACTTGACTTTGACCAGTGACCTTTTCTGTTGACTTTTTGACCTTTTGGCTTTGATTTGGCTTTGTCTTTCACAGTCTTTTCCATTCCAAGTCCGGTTTTGTCGTTTTGGCTTTGTTTTTCGTCTTTTTCTTAGTTATCCGTTCCTGCACAATACAATTAGCAGAACAAGCATATATTTGGCATTTTAAGTCCGTTTTTGGTTACTTCAGCTCGTTTTTAAAGGTAAAAGGTATGTGTAATTAAGCACATACCATAATTCCAGTTTATATGCCACAGGACCTACTCTTGATAAAATCTTGAATGGTCCAATATAACGGGGACTTAATTTCCCACGTTTTCCAAATCGAACAACACCTTTCCACGGTGATACTTTCAACATAACTTTGTCACCCACTTCGAACTCCAAAGGTTTACGTCTCACATCCGCATAACTTTTCTGTCTACTACGAGCAGCTAATAATCGGTTCTTGATTTGCACAATCATCTCTGTCGTTTCGCGAATCATTTCTGGTCCCGTGAGTTGGGCATCTCCAACCTCACTCTAACAGACAAGCGATCTACATTTCCTTCCGTACAGAGCTTCGAAAGGTGCGGCTTTAATGCTAGCGTGATAACTATTATTGTATGAGAATTCAGCCAAAGGTAAGTGCTTGTCCCAGCCACTACCAAAGTCAATCACGCAAGCATGCAACATGTCTTCTAATGTTTGTATCGTTCTTTCACTCTAACCATCAGTTTCAGGATGGTAAGCAGTGCTCATATCCAAATTCGTCCCCAATGACTTTTGAAGAGATCTCCAAAACCTTGATGCGAAACGAGGGTCTCGGTCCGAAATTATCGACACGGGCACCCCGTGCCTACAAACAATCTCCTTCAAATACAATCGAGTAAGCTTCTCCATTTTATACTTCTCATTCATTGGAATAAAGTGAGCAGATTTAGTCAATCGGTCAACAATGACCCAAATTGAATCATATCCAGATGGTGTTCTTGGAAGCTTTGTAATGAAATCCATTGTAATTCTTTCCCATTTCCAAACAGGAATTTCCAGCTGCTGAAGTAATCCTGACGGATTTTGGTGTTCAGCCTTGACTTTAGCACATGTCAAGCACTTACTGACATATGTCGCAATGTCAGCTTTCATATTCGGCCACTGATCGTGCCGGATTCACACCGTAAATATATATAATATATAACAAAATATAAAATATATAAAGAAGTGTAAAAACCAACAATCAATGATACCGAGAAGTAGTATAGAATGTTCCCGGGTCGTAAATCCCCAACGAGGCTGGAATGGTAAATCGATACGATCGAAGATTTGAGTTTGAAGGAAGGAATTGGTTTGGGAAGTTGAAAAAGTCAAATTAGATAATAACGGACTAAAACGTTTAAGAAAAACCTAGAAATTACGAAATTAAACTAGAAAACGAGACCCCGAATCCCGTACAAAAGGGGGAAAACCTAAAATCTTTAAAAATAACCCTACGAAGAAATTTTTGCTTCTAAACTACTCTAGGGATCAAATAACGAAGAATGAAAAAGACTAGACCGAAAACGGAGTTCGTTTGACCCAAAAACGAGTCAAAACAAAATCCCGTACCCGGACCCGTTCTTTAAAAGATGAAAAGTTATAAAAATGACCCTACGAAAAATTTTATATTTTTCCTACAAACTAGATGATAAAAGAAAATTTTCTAAAAAAGCAAAATATTTTTTTTGATAATTTTTGTATTTTTTATGAATTAAATAAACTTTTATCTAAATTAAATTATAAAAAATATCAAACGTGTATAAAAAATTCTGAAAATTTTTCTAAAAATACTTTATACTATAAAGGTCCTACGAAAATTGAAAAACACCACACAGCTTATGCAATAAGCTCGTAAATAAGCTGAGCAGCTTATTAGCTTATAATACACAAAATGTGTATATAACCAAAGTGCCTTGGGTCTTTAACGAAAAAGACCCAAGGGCGCAGTGGTTAAGTGTGTGTGTAAAGGGAGGGGATGTATCGAGGGGTCCTGGGTTCGAGTCTTGCTCACCCGGGTCCCTTGTCTTCCCCTCTCTTTTTATTTTTGCAAAACTACAGGGTAGAAAATGTAAAAATCTAAACTAAAGGGTAGGCGGGCTAACTTTATTAAATTTACACTATAGTTCAAACGTGTAACCCTGCACTATGGAAAGAGTACAAAACAAACCCTACGACATGGCTTATTTTTTTAGCTTATTAAAAAGTGATTTTTAGCAAAAACTCAAAACATGAAAGTTAAAGAACAGCTTATAATTAACAACTTTAACAAAGACACTTTTGACTTTGGTCAAAAGAATAAGCTATAAAATAAGCTTAAAGGTGACAGCAGCTTATAAAGCTTTAAAGCTCAAAATGTTAAGTCTTTTTTTTGGACTTAAGGTCAAATTAAGCTAAGAGTTAAACTAACATAAGCTAAGGGATCTATATTAACTTAAATAAGCTAAAAAGGACAGGAAAAGCTACACTAAATAAGCTGTAAAAGCCAACATGAAAAATAAGCAATCCTATACTAATCCTAAGCTAAAAACAGTCAAGGGTTGAGTTTGGGCTTAATAATAAGCCAGCAAATAGGCTTTTCAAAAGCTGAAACCTTGAGGGCTTATTTAAGAGGTGATAAGCTCTTGAAATAAGCCAATAACTTGGGCTTAAGAGCACAAAAAGCCAAAGAAAAAGGGGCTTACTATCTCCCCTTTGCACCAGGGGAGATTTAAGCTAACCTTGAGTAGCTTATTTGACAGCTTATTTTGAGCTGTCAAATAAGCTCAAATTAAAAAGAAAACTAAAAACAGATTAAGTACTCTAGCTAAACTACTTGTGCACAAATTTTGGACTTTTAAAAACCCTTTTTACTTGCTTATTTTTAGTGGTGAAAAAGGTCTTTTGGTTTTGAGAAACTGTGACCAAAAGTACTTAGGCGAATTTGACCCAAGAAGTCAAAAGACCAAGGCCTGTTTGACAGCTTTATTTTAGACACAATACACATACCTTTTTGATGCTTGAAGTCACATTCACAAGTGCTTATACAAATAAGCACTTGTGGTGTTCAAAAATATCTCACAGTTTCAAGAATAATTTGCAACCTAAAAAAAAACAATTTTCAACTGAAAAACTTTTAAAATTAGCTTAAATGAACTTAAAAACTTCAACTAAACCCAACCTAATGGGCGTAACCCATACCAAGACTTGTTTTGACCCACTTTGAATGCTATCCCAAACACCCCTTTATTTCAAAACTGTCAAACCAAAGTGGGCATAAAATCCATTTTTAAGCTAAAACTTTAAAAACTTTTTATCCACTTTCACTCAAAATGACCTAATAAAGCTATTTAAGCTGTAAAAGTACTGGCTTATTAAGAGAAATAAGCTAGTTCCTCTACTAGGCCTAAACTAATTTTTAAGACAGAATTGAAAAAGTAAATTCTAGCTTGACTTTAAACTAAACCAACTTAAAACTAACAATCTTATAACTAACTAAGTTAAATGAAACAGTAATAATCATGAAGATTCAAAGGAATAAGCAAAATGTAATAAGCTATGAATATTCTAAAAATGAATTTTAAAAGGCTAAACCTGAAATTTAGAAGTCTCAGACCTAGCCACTCTTGTAGAGTGAGTGGCTCACAAAGCTTGAAACCTAATGGCACCTTGCCTCTAAACCCGAGCTTAAAAGCTCAATAAGCTTTCAAGAGCTTATTGCCCCTTACACTTCCAAATTGAGCTCAAATCAACTCAAGTCATCATTATTGATGTGAAATGATAGGAATGAACAACTTAATGACTAAAAACAGAATTTTAAATAAATTTGAACTTGTGAACAGTAATAAGCTCAAACGAGCTTATTAAGAGCTTATTTGATGAAAAACGACTTAGAATGGAAATTTAAAGACAATGAGGCTTGGAAACTAAATTGTTATACTAAAATGATTAAGTACAATCTTAAAGAAATGAAGTACAAGAGCTTAAAGCTGAATTACAAAATACTTAAAGAAAATACTAGAAAAATAAGAAAAGTGCAAACTGAAAATTAAAAGCTACTGGTTTCTTCTATCTTTTTCTTCTTTTATAAGCTGAGGCTTGTGTTTGTTGTGTGAGAGGGGGAAAACAAACAATCTTGGCCCTTTAATTTCTTCAAAAATCCATCACAGCCGTTGAAATAAGCTTGGGAAATGTGGGATTGCCAAATAGGATTTAGGGTTTTAGTGGAGGAGGAGGGGCGAGTTTGTCCATGGGGTTGAAGGGTTACAGGGTAAAAGAAGTGAGGGTGAACCCGTGATTTGGGTTGTGTTCAAAAAGGGCGGGAAAAGTGGGTTGTACGGGGGTTGGGGATGACAGGGTAAGGGTTTGGGATTTTGGCAAATTTGGTCCCTCATGGTTATAGGTGTTATGGCAAAACAAGTCCCCAAGGGGTTATAAACAGTTTGCAAAACTCGTCCTTATGTGTACAAGTGTGGGGAGTTGGCAGGTTTGCCCCCCCACTTGTTACTTTGAGTGAATTGCAAAATCGGCCCTTGTCTTCTTTTTTCTCTTTTCTCTATTAAATGTAAGTTTAGGGTTTTTACAATTTCAACCCCAAACTTATATTTTTGGACTTGTTGACTTTTGGATTTGTCGGGGTTGACTTTGACTTTGACCAGTTGACTTTTCTGTTGACTTTTTGACT
>BQNB010087264.1:0-27965 GCA_026074375.1 Tanacetum coccineum
TTGCCTCTTGTCGGTGTCGAGATCGTCGACTATTACGTCTTCTTGGAATAGTATATTCCAAGGAGGAGCGAGTGCACATGCACTAATGAAATTACCAAAGAAGAATTTGAGATTGAGAAGATTATTTTTGGGAAATTTTAAATTTTAATTTTTTAGTTTTTAATAAGAATGAAAACAAAAATATTTTTGGTAATCGATTATTACAAGCTTCACGATAAGTCTCTAAGAATACGCACAAGTGAGCGGAAAAGCTTAGCGAGCCGCAATGACTGCTTAGAGAATAGCTATCACTTTCCCTTAAACTCACCTTATAGTTTGTAAACTTAAAGGTCCGTCGTACCTCGCAAGTACTTCACGATTTGTTTTGTTGTTAATTGGAATGGTTTAAGATGGATAGCTAGTATCCAAATGTTTATTATATTTTTTTTTACTTAATTCGATAGGAATCGAATTAATGAACTTTTTATATTTTTATAGAAAAATAGCAAAATAACTTCCAAAGGAAGGATCTTCGAAACTCTACTTCGACGAATACTCTTCAACAATCGTTCACGAATTCCCCGGCAGCGGCGCCAAAATTTGGTTCGTGTAGAAACAAACAAATTTAATATACTTATAGTATTATTAATCTCGTAAGAATTCTTTGCCAAAATACTTCTCAAACAAGAGAAATATAAGGTAGAAATCTCACAAAATAAAACACAATTTGTATATTTTTATCCGGGAAGTACTGTTCCTCGGGTCGTGTCCCAACGAAATCGTGAATTGAGAATTTAAGAATAATTCGGATTCGAGCTTAGAATGATAAAAGACTTTTGAATTGTTGATTATACTACAAATGTAATAGCAAGAATTAAAGAAACAATGAAATAGCACGAAATTTAAATGCACAAAACGAAATTAAAGAAACAATGAATTTTTTATGAATTTTCTAAGATTTAATGATTTATCAAAAATTTTATACTCTAAAAATCACAAATTATAAAAATGAAAATTTTATAGGAAAAAAAATTAGAATTATTTACAACTATTTTTCTATTTGTTATGATTTATATAAGAAAAAGGTAAATCACTAAAATCTCATTTAATTCCTAAAAATACAATTCAAATGAGAAAAATAAAGAAAAATGATTTTAAAGTGCTAAATTGGTGGCCAGCAAAATCAAAATGAAACAAAAGCCCTAAATTTTATAAGCTAATTAATCCCTAATTTGTTCAATTAAAACTATAAACCCTAATTTATAAAACTATTTTCTAAAATATAAAACTATTTTATTATTATAAGAAAGACAGGGTAGAAATTGAAAGTAATGAAACTAAAGGGTAGGCGGGCTAATATTTGCAAATTTACACTCTAGTTGAAACGGGTAACCCTAGACTATTAGAAAAGTGCAAAACAGACCCTACGAATTTGGCTTATTATTGGCTTATTGAAAAATAAGATTCAGCAAAAACTTAAAACTACAAAGTTGTTAAACAGCTTATTCTCTACAACATTAACAAAAGCACTTTGCACTTTTATCCACAGAATAAGCTGAATGTTTCCTGTTACAGAAAGTGAGCTTTTAACTAGCTTTTTGAATTTGAGCTTATTTCTTGCTTATTACTTGATGAAAGTGAAAAACAAAAGAAGCTTATTGTGGCTTAGGATGTATACTAAAGGATTCTAAACAAAGATTAACTAAGCTTTAACAACTTTTAACATAAGAAAATGAAATGTTAAACAGCTTGAATTGATGATGTTGATGAACTTTGTTGCTGGTGCAGTTGGCAAAGCACTAATATGCAGCTAACTTTGAGAGCTGATTACTTCACTAAATGTTCCTAAGGAAACACAAATTAACTTTGAACTATGAGTTTCTTTTAGGATCCTAACATCTAAACTTCTTTCAACTGAAATTTGCCCTGTGCTATAAGACAGATTTATAAACTCTAAGTTTTTTTTGCCATATTCACCATGTAACTACTCAAAAACCTTTGTAAATCCTTATTTATATGACTAAAACCAGCTTGAAATGTAAAGTTTGTGACAAAATGCTTTTTGACAATTTTGAGTCAAACGAAAAGACTAATCCAAACACTACCTTATAGTAACTGTCCAAACTAAAAGAAGCTTAAATCTGTTTTAAAAAGCTAAAACATCTAAATCCTTTTAATCGCACTTCTACTAGATTTGTCCTAAAAAAGCTAATTTGAAGCAGTAAAAGAGCTAGCTTTTAGGAGAAATAAGTCTAGTTTCTCTACTAAGCTTAAAATACTACTAATGACAGAAAATTTAAAGTATGAAATCTAAATGAGCTTTTAAACTAAGTACCAAGCCTTATAACTAACACTATTAAATATAACCTAACTAAGCTTAATGAAACAAGAATAGACATTAAAAGCCATAAGAAAAAGCAATTTTTAATAAGCTAAAAGTGCTTAATTGAAAGCTGAAGAAGTAGATACAGAATTTTATTGGAGTCTCAGAACAAGAGCCACTCTTGAGGTAGATGAAGTACCTCACACAAGCTTAATCCTAATGGCACCTTGCCTCTAGACCTCAATAAGCTACATTTAGCATATTTTTCCTTGTTGCTCTCCAATTTGAACACAAAAACTTCTCAAGTAAACATGATTTAGGATTGTAAAGAGTAACAATAAGTACATGAAGGCTTAAGAAACAGAGTTCAGATAAAATTGAGCTTATGAGAATAATAGAGCTCAAACTATCGTTATTAAGAGCTTAATTTGGTGCAACTCGACTTTAACAAAATTGAAATCAAAGAACCAAAAAGACTTGGTAGACTGAATGAGGATTACTGAGAGATTAGGATACAAGTTTTCAGAATGAATAACATCAGAGTTTAAAGCTATTAACAAAGCTTGAAAATAAAATTGCTTAAAAACGGGAAATTACAAAGTAAAATTTTGAAACAAAAAACAACAACCGAAAAAGTGAGCCACTAATCCTGCTATTTTGATATGAGGGATGAAGAAGAGGAAGGGAGAGTTTCTTGAAACTAATCATTAAATACTTGGCCGTCGAGCAGATCATTTTATTAGACTATTTCTGGCCGTTGTCAAGATTGTTGAAGTGTTCGATCCAATTATGTTTTGCCACGTGGGCGATAATATTGAGGAGAGGGCTTAAAGAAACAGGACGAAGTGTTAATAAAGGAGCTGGTAGGGTGATTATTTGGTGTAAGGGTTGCGTGAGGGAAGAAATCGGGCGGAAATACTGTTGAGTTGGTTAGGCTGTATAACCCACCGTTTGTTTTTTTAAATCTTTTTGGATAACATGGCAATTTTATGGTCCCATGCTTATCACACCCGACTTTTTCAAGTGTAAAAAGAAGTTTAAAAAAGGCAGAATCAGTTCTAGTGGTCTTTATATTTCCCTTTATCTTCTTTATAAACCAATCATTCCAATCTTTCCTCTTACACATTTGCAACCCTTTGGTCCTTGAAACTTCAAAACTTCCAACTAAGCCCTTGAGACGTTGAAAACTTGACACTTAATTGGTCCTTAAACATTATTTCCTTTGACCTTTGCCTTTACTTCTTTCATCTTTCTTCTGTGTCGGGCTATCCGGCCTTTTGATCTCTGGCTAGATCTTCACTCTTGTTCCTTGTCTCTTTCGTTCCTTGGTCGGTTTTGATCGTGTTTTTGCTTCTTTTTGTCTTTTCAATCCTTTCCTGGCACAATTAGAGCACAAAGCCACATCTTTTTTTCTATTCTTTTGTATACTTTTGGCATTTTAATGGCTTTTATTTGGCAAAATCCCGGGTAATTTACATATACAATTAAGCAAATATCAAGTATGCTGAATGATTGACGTTTGAGGCTTGAGTATGAGTATGTGGTAATGAATCCGACTTCGCTGGAACGAGGCTGCAACACCGATGTTTGTACCTGCTGTTAGGAACATGAAAGTGTCAGTCACTTCCATAGATATCATTAGATATCTCGTTTAGTTATTTTTGGAAACTTAAGTAGGCTTGTAAGCCCAAGGCCTACGGAAAGCCCATGAAGCCTCAAGCCCACGCCATAACTTAAGTATAAATACCCTTTCTATGCTATAGAAAGAGGATGTTGGTTTGCTCATCTTTAAAACACACCACAACATTAAGCAATTTCCTTTCATGTTTACTTTCTCTCTCTAAAGTTTTCATCCAACCACACTCTCTCTCTAAAACTACCTCTCTTTCCCTCATCATAGTAATGTATATTTAATTAGGTCTTCAATTGGAGTATCAGAGCATGGAGGTAATATGGCTTAGTCGTTGTGTTTGTTATGGTTCTTTTTTTCTCCTTGTTTTAAACACCGTAACTCCTTTTTTTCTTGTTCTTTCTTTGTTTTTCGAAGCTCTTGTGTACACTAAAGGATCATTTACTTAGGTAAATTTGATCTAGTATCTTTAGGATATAGGTGTATAAGCTTTGAATCAAGAAAAACATCATTTTTTTATAACTTTTGTTTTCGAAATACCTTATCAAGTACAAATCTTGATTTTGAAAATTGTTTCCTTAAAAACCCCAAAGTTTTACATTTTTTAAAAGTACCGTAGGTTTAGTAATACTAGTTGTACAAGAAAAATTAGGAAAAAACAATCAAAAGTTAGTCTTTTTGTGTTTTACAAATTGTGTGTTTCGTCATAATTCGCAGCTCCATAATTCGCAGCTCCATAATTCATAGTTCACCGAACTCAAACGCAACTCCCGAATTTAGCAGTTTAGTGTTCATCACGAACTCGCAGCTAACGAAATTAGCAGTTTAGTGTTCACCTCACGAACTCCCAGCAAACCGAATTATGCATTTGTGTTTCCCCGAACTCGCATAACATAACCGAATTAGCAATTTTAGTTTCACCGAACTCGCAGCTACAGAATAAGCAGTTTTCAGAAATAGCCAGTTGTCACCCGGAATTCGAGTTGAGAACCCGAAATTATCAGTTTCAAGAATTATCCGTTCTCATAATTCGCCAGTCGGAACCGAATAGTAGTTCTCCATTTGGCCACCTAATTCCGTAGTTTTCCAGTGTCAACCAAATTAGCAATTTTGCAGTGTCAAACCGCATTAGCAAGTTTTTAGGCCTTCACCAAATTCGCCGCTAACCGAATTAAGCAGTTCAAGCTGTCACCGAATTCGTAGTTACCGAATTAGCAGATTTAGGCTTCACCAAATTAGCAGCATTTCAAGTATTAACCTAATTTGCAATATTGGCGAATCGAATTTGAAACTTCACTTGGATTAAAGTTCAAACACACAAAGTTGCTAAAACAAAAAATTATACGGTTTATTTCTTTTGAGTTTTAAAACCCCTTGCAACCATTAACCTTAGTTTTCCTCCCGTTTTTTGTCAAGAATAGTAAAATCCCGTATAAGTTTCAAGACATAAAACAAAAAAAGACAACTCATAACAACACAATTACTTTCAATCACCGTTCGATCAAACAAGTAATCTTTTACATACCAATTTCACACATCGAATTTCAATGGAATCTCTGAATTCGAATTCACAAGAGAGAGAGTTGCATCCGTTGCAACAAATGCAAGACAAAGCAAAGGAAAGTTGCATGGTAACACTTTCACAACTTAATTCACACCTTATAGGTTCGTTTCAAAACAATGACTTAAGAGAACTTTGAATTGAAGGAGGATTCAAAGAGCAATTTTCAAACACTCTTTGATCAATATGAATCATACTTTCACAAGCACAAATGTTCGAAAACTTGGATCAACTAGAAAAATCATCTTCCATAAAGAATTTCAAGAACTTGAATCCTTAATGCCTTATAGTCTCTTGGCAACACTTTCATACTTCCACTATCACGAATTCCTATTCGATAATGATGAAGGTCTCATGATACGCAAGTACTTTATTGCTTATACAAAGACAGATGTTCCACTATTCCATGATAAACTGTTCCAGCACATGGAATTTCCTTAAAAGAGTCAATTCATGAAAGAGCAAAGCTACACGAGAGTATGACAGAAGTGTGAATGACAGAATGATGCAATCAAAAGAGAGAAAGGATAAATCGAGTAAAGCATTAGATGCTGGTTTGGTTGTTACGAAAATCAATGAGACAAAATCAGAAAGGCATGTTTTAAGCAGGAGATCCGGGAATGATACACATACTGATGATGCAGATATCAACTCCGTGAATGACTGATATGTTTTTCTACCAGCTATAAATTTATAAAATAACTAGAAATCGCCAACGAAACTACTAAAAACAACAACATTCCGGGCAAGTATACCTATTCCGAGTGTAATATAGTATTAGGTAAGTCCATGTCGATCCATGGGATTTGTAGCACTTCACAGATTAGTATATATCAAGAACAAAAGCTAATTGATTGTCCCACAGTCAAATAGCCAAAACGTGTGTATAAAGTAAGCAGGGAACAAGGCATGATTCACATAACAATTAATAAGATTTAAGATAGGAGAAGACTTTATAAACAAAGCATACAAGTTATATATGACGGGTAATCATAATAACAAGCATATCTACCAATGATAACATAGAATCCTTTCGGCCTATATACTACATCATCACTAGTGCATTAAGAATGGTTTATATCAAATATGAATATATATGAATTCCTCCCACCTGTCTGGTTCAACATAAGGAAGGGTCTTAAACATCATTCTACTTGGGTTGTTTATCATTTTACCACACAATTCTCACAAGTATGATATTGATACGCCATAGATAAACGGTTCAAAATACATCAAGACAATTAACCCTTTAGGCCTATTTTAATTGCAATGATATACCAAAAGATAAGCAATGATCCAAGCAAGATAACATCGAACTCATAAACATGTATATTCATAAGTCATGGCAAAATCATCCAAATATTATTCATGTTTCACATATAAGAACGAGGTAAACAACGAACACTACATAATAACCAAACCAATAACCAATTGCTCCCACAAACAACCAACATCCGAACCTACTAAGATAACCCACGGGGCTGTCACAAACCCGCCGGAAATCAAGAACACGTCGCCAAAAGGTGTGTTTGGTAACGGGTTTAACATAGTGAAAGAATTAGAGATTTAGTGTGAATCGTCTAATCCTCATGGTATTATGTATTTAGATTATGGAAATATGGTGTATAGGGTCTGGAAATGGTGGTGTTTCTGTGGTGGTTCGTGGTGGAGAGATGGGTGGTGTTATGGTGGTAAGTGGCGGATTAAAGGGGTGTTTGGATCATTGGATCCTAAGATCCTCACCAATCCTTCCTCATCTCCCATTTGATTTGGGGATTGTGTGTGTTGGTGTGTTAGTGTGTAGAATGTAATAGAGAATTGGATTATTTAAATGTGTGAAATTTGGCCACTATTCATAGGCTGAGGAAGGGGCAAAGTCGGGCGCACACAAGTAATTTTTGCGGCCGCACATTGATGAGTTAAAGCGGGTATCATTTAATACCTTCGTAAGGAGAAGTGCGGCGCACATAGTAAAATGTGCGGCGTACTTGAGGAGTTAATGCACTTCTTTGACTGAGACTTTAATTCTTTGACACGATGGAAAGTGCGGCGCACAATGGGAAAGTGCGGCGTACTTGAGTGTTTTGAGAAGAAGTGCGGGCACCACCAACTGATATAAGTGTGGCGCACAACTAAGCGAAATGGAGACTTTTTAGTTCATCAGCTTTGACTTCTACCCCCCTTTTCTTCATCATGCTTTCAAATGGGCCTATTAAACACATTTTGGGCTTTGTTCCATTTAAGCTCGGGATGTCTTCAAGTGAACATTAAAGCTCCAAATCTTCGTGTATACTTATGTTTTCTTCCACGAACATCATATGAACCTACAATGACAAATATATTCTATTCTATACCAAAAGTTCTTATAATTAACCAAATTAGATATATAAAAGCATTGATAACGCATATAAAGATATGTATAAATTGAGCGTTATCAAATCATCCACACTTAAAACTTTGCTTGCCCTCAAACAAATCTAAGAAAAGAAATTTAGAAACAAGGTCCTAGGTGATAAGACATAAATTTTTAAATTTTAATATATTTTTTATTTTTTATTTTTATTTAAAAAAATTTATTGAGTGTGAAATTATCGAAAATAATTTTGGTTTTTCTAATAAATAAGTGCAAAAGGCACAAGCACCCCACCCCCACACTTAAGGGTTTGCTTGTCCTCAAGCAAAATAAGGTAAATAATAAGCTTTACAAAACAAACATAGAATTATAAAAAATATTTTTGGATTTTTAATATGTGAAAACAGATATGTTTGACAATACCCAATGATCTTCAAGCTATATAACATGACTAAGCACCTCATGAATAAGGAAAGTATAATTCACTCAAACACTCGTATATGATGTAATAGAGGGTAAAAGGGAAATCACACTCATTTGCTCAAACATGATTCATTAAGTTACCATATGCTTGTACAAGACACAAAACTGCACCGACATGGCGTAAGCACCAGGTATAAATATCAAAAGAGGACTTTTATTCAGGTTATAACGTTAGGCTGAGGGTTAATAAGGGTGTGGATAAGGCATGTAAAATATATACTGGAAATGGTTTTATAATATACATATCGACAAGTCCAAGAAACCCATGTTGCTAGTTACGACAATTGGTATGCGTTTAATTACACATACTTTTCACCATTAAAATCGGACTTAAATGACCAAAAACGTACCAAAAATACATTGTATTTGTATGTTTTCATTTATATTGTGCAGGAAACGGATATCCGAGAAAAAGACGAAAAATCAAGCAAAAACGGACAAAACCAAGCACGGAATGGAAAAGCGTGGAAAAGCCAAAGTCAAATCAAAGCCAAAGTCCAAGAAAGACAAAGTCAACGGTCAAAACCGGAGCCGACACCGAAGAATACTTGATGGGCCCACCCGAACCCATCTAATGGGCCGGACAAGCCCATTAGTATATTACATGAAGACTTTAAGCCCAAGTTTAAATAAAAAGGCCCATTTCCTTTTTATTATTATAGCCGGCCCAAACTGCTAAGGCCCATTCCCATTTAACCTTCGTTAGTCCCTTTAGGGACTAACTTTGCAAAACTTCAATATACTTTGAGGGGGCATTTCTGCCATCCCCCAAAGTTGAATCCACCACAAGGGACCTTTATTGCAAGATATACATACACCTTGGAGGGCTTGTTTTGCCAACTCCACAAACCTTTCCCCTGCACCCTCAAACAAACAGACATAAACCCCTCTTTCCCGCCAATGAACAGTACCCAAGTACTGTTCATTGTCTCCTACCTCCAGCAAACAAACAAAAACTCATTAAAACTATAAACCCCACACCCCACATGGATCAATGAACACCTTGGCAATCCCCAACTCCCTCATTCGGCAAAAGAAAATGACAAGAAATCAATGGTCAAGATCAATTTGCTTGGGGACTACTCAAAATGGACGGCATAGATGGTGATTATGGCTCACTCACACAACAAACACACAAGCTGAAGTCTCTCTACAAAGAAACACAAGACCTAGAATCTTCCTGGTTCTTGTATAAATAGGGCAGTTGTAAGCCCTTGAAAAGATGTAGTTTTTAACCTAGTTTAGTTCCAGTTAGTTTTATGCACTTTTAATTCCCTTATAAAGGTTTTTTTTAAGTTAATGAAATTCAAGTTTGTTCTTCTTTAACAACCCGTTTTCTAGTATTTCAGTGTCTTTAAGTATTTCAAAAGTCCTTCATAAGGTTCTTCTAAGCTATTATAACACAGGGTGTTTTGGATAAGCTTTTCTCAAAAACTTATCTAGCTTTAAGTTTTCTACTTAGTTAAGAGAATTTGGATTTTGAGCTTTTGAGGATGATAAGCAAATAAAGGACGTAGCTTATGGGTTTCAGTGGAGTGCTTATTTAAAGCTACGAAGGTTTTTAGATGCGTTATTTAGGATCTTAATCCCTGTTTAGAGCACGGAGCCAAGTAAGTTTCTTTTCATACTTTTGCTTATTACTGTATAAGTGCTTATTAACTGCTTATTTTCTGTCTTTTTATGCTTATTTATGATAGTTTATGCCTGCTTATGCTTACTTAATGTTTTCATGCCGTTTATTTTAGTTTTTTTTGAATCTGTCCTTTATATGCTCTTAAACTGTTTATCTCTTATTTTTCTGCTTATTTGCCATTGAATTGTTGCTTATTTATGCTTTGTTATGATGTTTAGCGCTTATCTTGCTTAGTTTTTTAGTATAAAAGTGATTTGTGCGAATTTCTTAGTTAGTACTGGTAGTGTATTCAGTTAGTACTGGTAGTGTAATTTGTTAGTACTGGTAGTTCATGAGTAATATTGTTGGATTAATTTAGCTTATTTAAGTACTTATTGTTGATTGAAGTCTGCTTACAAGTGTCTTATATTTGATGATCTATTTTTAACAGTTTAGGATCGAATTAACTTGAAATAGAAAAAAATAGACTTTTGAAAACTTAAAGTGCTGTTTGGAACAAGCAGTACTAACCCATAATTAGTACCGCTAGTTTTCCTTTTGGACTTTTACCCTAACAGTACTAACTCCAAGTTAGTACTAGTAGCGTATTTAGTTAATACTGGTAGTGTTGTTAGTGCTGTTAGTGCATTTTTGCTTATTAGCTTATTATTCTGCTTATTTAGATTAGCATAGCTTTTTAGAGTAGATTTACCCATTTCCGTTTAATCTGTGCTTAGTTTAGAGCTATTTACAGCTTATTTGCCTTTATTAAAATTAATTGTAAGTGTTTTTTTTATTTTTTAAAAATTTTTTAGCTTATTTGATCATCTAGCTTTACTTCTATTGCTTATTTTTTTATGCTTGAGTGCTCATTAGGGGTAGTTAAATATCTGTTTTAGCTTATTTGCTTAATTCTTATTTTATTGTGTTTTATTAAGCCTAGCAGTACTAAGTTAAAGCTAGCAGTCACTAACTTTTTAAGTTAGTACTGCTGAGTATCTTATTGTTTTTTCTAGCTATCTGTCTTAAATACTAGCTTATTTTTGTTCCTTTAGCTGCATAATAGGTTAGTGTAAGACATATCTGTAGCTTATTTGTTCATTTAGTTTTTGCTTATGTTGGTTGTTTTTCTAATACTGCCATTTTGTTTTGCTTATTTCGTGCTTATTTGCAAGTTACAAAAAATTTTCTTTTTTAAAGTGCTTATTATTAGCTTTTTCAAAAAGTTATATATCATTTAGGGTTAAATTTTTGGATAATTTAGTTTTGTTTTAACTCACGTTTTTACTCTCCCGTCCACGTTTTAGGATTTACTCATTCTAGCTTTCGTTTTTAGGTTTTCCTTAATTGTTTTTGCATTCTAATTAGAACAACAAAATCCAAATCTTTTTCCATTCAAGCATCGTAATTCAAACCAACTTTTGACTTTCCAATTCACTCCTCGTTGGGGATAAACGACCCGGGAATATCATATCATACTACTCTCGGTTTCATTGATATTTTTAAGAATATACCTTATTATTAAGTTTATTATAATATTATTATATATATATAAGTGGTTGATTTAAAACTTGATCAATTTTTTTGGCGCCGCTGCCGGTGAGAGTGAAAGCGATTGTCGATTCGAAAGCTTGATTATTTTGCTTGAAGATTGTGTGGAAATATTTCCACTAAAAAACAAAAAAAAAAAAAAACCCTAAAAGAAAAAAGTTATATTTTCATTTTCTTGTTTAGTATAATTTATCTTTAAAAAAAAAAAACCAAAAAGAATAAAAACATTGTCTTTTAATTATCAATAAAAATCATCAAGTATTGGTAAAAAAAGAACACAATCAAATAATACTTTTCAACTGAAGATTATCCTTAATAAGTTCCCGAAACCAAAGAATCAAAAACTTTACCATTTGTGTCACATTGCGAGGTACGGTTGTCACCCTTATAAAAGATAACAAACTCAAAGAGGGGTATAAGGCGTGGGTTGCCAGAACTACGACCCTAAAGGAAAAAGGTTTTTAAAATAGCTCGCGCTTTCCTATTTCCTCCGCTCCTTTGTGCGATTTTTCTTTTCGAAGAGTTACCGAGAAGCTTGTCGATTATTAGGTTTAAAGTTGTCTTGATTCGTTGCCGTTAGTTAAAAAAATTGTGAATTTAACTTTTTGATAAACCAAAAGAACAAAAAAATTAGAGTAAATTTTTCTTTTTTAGTGGTCATGCCACATCGATCTCAATCTCGTATTCTTCACCATCAACACCCAACATGCCCCACCGGCGATTTGTTGAAACCCTTTTAATCTTGAACGAGAAACGATTGAAAAATCCACTCCACTCCTATCTCCGATGGATATACCCGGACTATGGCACAATTGGCACCAGCACCCACCGAGGGTACGAGGATGCAATTGTTTAGATTCCTCGAAACAATGCTAATTTCTTGAGTTGAAGCATGGTGTTTGATCAATCTTGTTCAAAACAAGCAGTTTTTCGGACATGATAAAGAAGGATCCACATTCGCTCACATCCTTAACTTCAATAAAATACCACAACGATGAGATTCTCGAGTCCCTACACGTCAATTAAGCTTATGCTTTTTCTGTTTTCTCTTGAAGGTTCAACCCGGATTTGGCTAGAAAAAGAAACCTCCTTCGTCAATATTGACGTGAGGATGATTTAGTTTTCAAAATTCTTTAATCAATATCTTTCCTCCTTCAAAAACGATCAAATCTCGAAATAAATCATGAGAATTTCAACAAAGATTTGACGAATCGTTTTACGAGGCTTGGGATACGATTTTAACGACCTTGCTTCGAGCATGCCTCACATCACGGATCTCTGAATACATCAGCTAGATACATTTTACCACGCGATGAAGCTAATGATCAAGATTCATTAAATTCTGCTGCGGGTGGAAAAAACTTTCTTGAATTTAAAAAAGATGCCTCGTACATCTTAGAGAATTATCCGCAGAGTAAAACCAAGGTTCGTAATCACGAAACAAGGCAGTCGGTTGCCAAAGTGAGTTCGAATTTCATCTACTCCCGAATTTCACCGATTCGCTTCCCATTACATACGAAGTTTCTGAAACTTAAGAACATGATAAGACTATACTTTCGAAAACAAAGAGCCCAGCTCATCCGCACCAGTAAAACATTTGAGCAGAGTTGTATAACTTGTGGAGGTGCTCATTCGTATAGAAATTGTCCAGCCACAAATGGTAACATTTATCAGGACAACATTCAAGAATATGTCTCACAAGCTGCTGCAGCTAATTTTAATCAAGGCAATACAAATTTTAGACCTCCGATGGTTGCAAATCAAATCCGACCTCCTGGTTTTCCTCCGATTCAAAACAATCAAAACCGTTTTAATCAGAATCAAGGAAATAATTTCAACCAAAACCGAGGAACCAATTCCAATCAAAACCATGGAAATAACTTCTACCAAGGACAAGTGTATCAACCTCCAACTAGTCAACCACCAGTTTACCAAGCTCAACCGTATCAAGCTCCTGCTCCTCAAGTGCAAGGTGTTTCTCAAAGACCGATTTTGAGAATTATGTCAAGGCTAATGATGCTGTATTGAGAAACAGTGCAAAATCAGAGGCCGAAGGTCTTACAAAATCAAATTAGCCGAATCTTCATTGACTGCCTTTCCCAAATTTTTGTTCACTTCTAATACCGCCTCTACTTTGAGAACTCTCCCTAGTAACACCGTTACTAACCCGAAGGAGGACTTGAAAGGTATTACCACTCGAAGTGGTGTTGCTTACAAAGGACCCACGATTCCTATTACTTCTTCTCCTAAAGTAATGGAACTGAGGACCGGGAGGGTCAACAAAGGACAACGATGCCTCCTACTAATACACGGCAAGCACCGAAGACGTCCCAACCTCCGTTGTCCCAGTTTTCCATCATGAAATAATCTTCTGCGCCCGAAATGCTCCATATAGTGCTTCGATGCCTAACCCAAAAGCATCACTTCCATTTCCTTCAAGAAAAAATGTGAAAGACGCGTGAAAAACTAACGACCAAATTGAGAAATTCTACAGAAATCTTTAGAGTTGAGTTTCAAATTATAGCTTTACGGGATGCCTTGATGCTTATGCAAAATTCGCCTCGACTCAAAAAACCTTAATCGGAAACACAGAAAGTTGAGTGAAATGGCTAGAACTCCATTAAACGAGAATTGCTCGGCGGTCATCCTCAACAAGTTACCGAAAAAACTTGGAGACCCTGGCCGATTTCTTATTCCATGTGAATTCTCCGGGATTAATACATGCAACGCCTTGGCCGATCGTGGCGCGAGTATTAATTTATCCCATAGTTGCGTATGGAAGAAATCACTCCACTACCCGAACTAACCCCGACTTGCATGACACAAGACTAGCGGACCGTTTCGAGTCTCTGAACCGGATCGGTATCGCGGAAGACGGTCTATGTAACGGATGTGAAATTTCCAATTTCCAGCAGATTTCGTGGTCGAGTATTTTGAGCCAAAACCCCCGATTACCTTTAATCGCGGGAGGAGTTTCTTAAAACCATCGCATTATAATCTGTAACGAAGGTAAATAACCCTTCGTGTTGGCAGAGAGGCCATTACATTTAATCTGGACCAACTTCAGAATACACCTGGTCTAATTTACAATCATATGTCGGCAAACCGAATTACGTCATTGATTTGAGCATTGTGAAGAATACTCTAAAGAAGTTTCGTTTCTTCAAAAAGTGATCTGAGTGGCAATCCCAACTCCTTTACTATGATCCAGATTGTTTCTACTTCATCTCCGATTTTAACTCCATTTCGGGGCATGATTTTCCTCCTTCTTTCGAAGAGCCGACTCTTTTCTTGCTATAGAGGATGATCCAACTTCACCGGAAGTTGATCCAACGTATTATGACCCTGATGGAGACATTCTTCTCCTCGAAGCAATCCTTATAGTGAGCCTTACACCACCTCCGAACCAAGAAATTATGTTGCCGGAAATCAAAAAGATCTTAAATATATGAACAAACAGTGAAAATTCTTCAGTTAATGAGCCCCCTTGAGGTTGAACTCGAGACTTGCCTACCTCATTTAGAATATGCATTTTTAGAAGGCAACGACAAGTTGCCCGTCATAATTGCAAAAGATTTGAAGAATGAGGAAAAGACCGCTCTGATCGAGGTTCTAAAGTCCTACAAGCGAGCCATCGCTTGGAAACTTTCTGATATTAAGGGTATCGACCCAGAGTTTTGTACCCACAAAATTCTTATGGAAGAGACTAACGAACCAACTGCTGCGAGCATCAAGGCGGTAAATTAAAAATCTATAACGTCATCAAAAAAGAGGTTGAAAAGCTTCTTGACGCCGGATTAATTTATCCAATCTCTGACAGTCCATGGGTAAGCCCGGTGCACTGTGTACTGAAAAAGGGTGGCATGACCATCGTCAAAAATGATGAAAATGATTTAATACCAACTCGATTGGTCACAGGGTGGAAAGTATGCATTGACT
Source organism: Tanacetum coccineum (assembly GCA_026074375.1). Lineage (NCBI taxonomy): Eukaryota > Viridiplantae > Streptophyta > Magnoliopsida > Asterales > Asteraceae > Tanacetum > Tanacetum coccineum. The sequence goes on from BQNB010087264.1 coordinate 15,432, forward strand.
ATAGAAAGTTTTTTGAATGAAGCTAAACCCTAAAGTACCTATTTTCCATGCCCCTTCATGATCAAATGGCTCGAAAAGACTCGCGGGAAATCAATACTAATGTTTCCTCGATGGATTTTCGGTTTATTTTCAGATTCCCATTAGACCCAAGGACCAAGAGAAGACACATTTACTGCCCATACGAACGTGTTGGCCTACGCGCATGCCTTTTTGTGCTAAGCCAATTGCACCCGCAAGTTTCAACGATGTATGATGGCAATCTTTCCATGACATATTGAAAACAAGGATTGAAAAGAATAAGGAAGTGTTTATGGATGATTTTTCCATTCTTCGGGGATTCTTTCTCTACATGCCCTATCCCATTTGGAAAAAATGTTAAAACTGAGGGGGGGCGGGGGTGTGAAGACACCAATTTGCCCTAAAAACTGGGAGAAAATCCATTTTATGGTAAAAGAAGGCATTGTTTTTCTTGGACACAAAATCTCCAATCGGGAAATGATGTCGACCAGAGCTAAGAAGTTGACGTTATCGCTTAGAGGCTCCCTCCACCCTACAACGTGAAAAGGTGTCCGAATTTTCTTGGCACCCGGTTTTAACCGACGTTCATCAAGACTTCTCAAAAATAGCCCGCCAATGACTCACCTTTCATGAAAAAGAGACTCCATTTTTCTTCTCATAAAGAGTGTATCGAATCCTTTAATACACTATAAAAAGAAATTGACCGAGGCTCCAATTTTGATTGCTCCGACTAGGACTTGCCCTCGAACTCATGTGTGATTGCAAGCGTCGTTGCAATTTGGGCAGTCCCTTAGGCAACGAAAAACAAGCATTAACCAACCAATTCACTAAGCCAGCAAAACCATGACTAAAGTCTCAAGCACACTACACTACGACGAAAAAGAATTGCTTGCCGTAAGTGTACGCATTTTGAGAAATCCGTCATATCTCGTTTGTCCCAAAAGCATAGTGGATACCGACCAATCACTATAAAGTATCTCATCCACTAAAAAGGATGCTAGCCAAGCTGATTCGGTGGATCCTTTTGCTCCAGAATGTCGATGTTATCATCCGAGACAAAAAGGGAGCAAGAATCTGCCGCGACATCTTTCTAGACTTGAAACCCTCATCAAGATAAAACTCGAGCAAATAGGAAATCACGGAAACATTTCCTCTCGAACTCTTGGATCAGTTGCTCTTCGTGTTGATAGTACTCTATGGTTTGCAGATTTCGCAAACTACCATGCTGGGAATTTCATTATCAAGGGAATGTCATCCCAGCAGAAAAACAAGTTTTTCAAAGATGTCAAACACCACTTCTGGGATAACCCCTTCTTGTTCAAAATCATGCGGATTCAAGTGAACCTCGGTGTTGAGCACGCAAATAGAACTCTCGACATAACTCGAAGCTTGCCACAATGGACCCACCGGGGGACCATCACCGTGCAAATCTCACCGCTAAAAAGGTCCTTTGAAGCGCGGATTCTTTTGGCCTACAATTTAATAAAGATTCACTACGAGTTAGTTAAAAATTACTACACGTGCCAACGGACAAGGAAAAATTTTTCACAACGGGTATGAGATGCCTCAAAATTCCATCCAATTTTGTGAAATCTTTAGCGTTTGGTGCATAGACGTCAGGGGACCGATCCCACATCAAAAGGAAACCAAATACAATACTTGTGGCTGTCGATTACCTGTCGATAATGGTTAAGCAAAGGCGCACCCCACAAACGACGCCCGAGTAGTTTGCAAATTTCTTAAATCTCTCTTTGCCAGCATTTTTTATTTGGTGCCCCCGTGCCATCATCATGATCGTGAACACATTTTTGCAATTACCCATTTTTGCAAAGGTCATGCTTAAATGGAGTCCACTCATCGTCTCCCACACGTATCACCCCCAACAAGTGGCAGTTGAAGTATGTCAATCGTTGTTTAAAAATAAATTCTTGAAAGGACAAGTGGCGAAAATCTTGCCTCTTGGTCGGACAAACTGGATAATGCCCTCTGGCCGTCTGTACACGAACAAAACACCCATCGGGTGCACTCGCGTACAAGCTGTAATGGAAGGCATGTCATCTGCCGATTGAGTTGGAGCACAAAGCTTACTAGGCCCTTAAACATGCAAACTTTGATCTCAAAACCGCGGGAGACCAACGCAAAGTTCAACTCAATGAATTAAGTGAACTGCATGATCAAGCCTATGAAAATTCTTTGATTTACAAAGAGAAAACCAAGAGGATCCATGATGCAAAGATCAAAAACCGCGTTTTTAACGTTGGTGATCAAGTCCTCCTCTTTAACTCAAGACTGAAAATTTTCTTCGGCAAATTGAAATCCCGCTGGTCAGGACCATTACCAGATTTCCAGTTTTTTCCATATTGGCACCGATGAGTGTATCCCAAAACTCCCTTGGCCAAACTTCAAAGTAAAATGGTCGATCGTCTGAAGTACTATTTTTGGGGGTATTCCCCGCTATGGAATATCCCGGACCTCCAAACCATCCCTAAAGACAAATTAAATTTTAGGAATTGGGTCAAGCTTATGACCCTACACAAGCGCTTTCGTGGATGCGCTACCTCATGCTTATCCTAGTTTAGCCATAATTATGTTATGTAGTAATGAATAAGTGTTTAGTTGTTGTTAGGAGGCTCGCCTCTTCCATTATCCATGTTTTATGGTATTGGTGCTGTAAATGTACCAGGAAGTCCCCGGATTATAGAAGACTATCTCGGTGCACGCGGTAATTTGTCCTTCGATCACAAGAGCTTCACATCCTCAGCTTCATTTGGGAATCCGATATCCTAATCTTATCGACTAACGTTTATCTTTAAGCATACTTCATAAACGGCTTAGGATTTACGTAGAAACCCTTCGTAAAAAAAACATTGAGGACAATGTTTCATTCTAGTATGGGGGGATCTCAATTCGATTAGTGCCGCAGGCCGTTGTTTTCACGTAAACCCGTTTTTTACCCACCAAATTTCAAAAAAAAAATGAAAAAGTTTTAAAAATTTTCAAAAATAAAATAAGTGTTTTTGCCACATATGTTGTGACTTTCCGAGCAGGGGTAGAATAAGAGTACTATTCTTTGACTGATCGAGCGTGTTGACTCTAGCTTGTTCCTTAACTTTATATGACTAAGTGTGTCGCGAAATATCGCGAAGCAACGAAAAAAAGAAAATAGTGATAAGTATCGTTGGATGCAAAAACAAGGAATAATTGGGTAAATCTTATAGAGCTCTAAATGTATGTTTATATTTTTCACTTTTTCCTCTCACAAATCTCTTAAACCTGAACTTAATATTAGTGCTACTTTTTTGGAGAAATAAACTTAAATACGCAGGAATTTTTTATAACGACAACTCGCAAAACCTAGCATATACCAATATTATATACTTGAAATATTCAAAAAGACGTCTTTCCCGCGTATATCATAAATAGAAAATATAAAAATAGTAAAACAATGCGCCCCCTTTCCAGAAACAAACAAACTAAATACTACACAGAGTGCTTAAATCACTTTAAGCTGTCTCATTGCCTGCATACCAACCGATAGTTAGGCAGCCTTCTAAAAGGTCGAGGGTATACAAAAGCATAAATATGAAACCAACTACCTAGATCCAAACCACCCACCCGCACACGTAAAAAAGAGACCCAACCCCACAGCAATGTAACTTGGCTAATGCAATTATCAACCTCAGCTGCAAACCCAGAGAGTTTTACAAAACCCACAGGCCCTTCGTACCCGGTTACCTATTCTCACAGTGAGGTTGTCAAAAGCCTAGCCACTATAGCCCCGCAAGGTTGTGAAGTGCCCTATACAAAGTCGCGGTAACTCGATGGATGATCTCGCCTCAAACTCATTATTCTCGGAGTGGAACTAGACAATACGCATGTTCAACAACGATTGATCCTAGTTAGACATATTCACACACACTACATACACGCTACGATCAACACCTATACACGGCGATCCCCCATACCCCCAAAAGCCCCACATCGATATAGAACGCCACAAACCTGACCTACTACCCCCATCAAAAATGAATAACCTCAGGTTAAATTCCACCTACCCCCTTACCTCCCATCATCCAAACAGCCAAAAATGGTCGCAACACGGCCTAACTTCCTCTAGATACTAGTGAACCCATCCCAGATAATATAACGCCCCAACCTCCCTTCCACCTATACACTCACAACCAAGCAACCACAGTCCCACTCACCCTACCCCCAGCGCCCCATCCCCCACCCCCCCATATACTCGCACTCTATGACACTCAGAACGCCCCATTACCCGTCCTTGCAAAAACGTCTCCCACGATATCTACTAACCATACCCAATCATGGCACCCCAAAGCTTCCAAAACCCCAATCGAACGACTCGTTTGTCCGAGACTTCATCTGAAACAACGTGCTTACCACCATATCATAGTGCGTGAGGACAGATCTCCAACTGACTTATTATGGAGGAGTATTGGTATGCGTTTACTTCCTTACATACTTTTCACCAAATAAAATCGACTTAAAATGACCAAAAACGTACCAAAAAAAACATTGTATTTGTATAGTTTTCATTTATAATGTGCAGGAAACGATACCGAGAAAAGACGAAAAAATCAAGCAAAAACGGACAAAACCAAGCACAGAATGGAAAAGCGTGGAAAAGCCAAAGTCAAATCAAAGCCAAAGTCCAAGAAAGACAAAGTCAACGGTCAAAACCGGAGCCGACACCGAAGAATACTTGATGGGCCCACCCGAACCCATCTAATGGGCCGGATAAGCCCATTAGTATATTTAATGAAGACTTTAAGCCCAAGTTTAAATAAAAAAGGCCCAATTCCTTATAACCGGCCCAAACTGCTAAGGACCATTCCCATTTAACCTTTGTTAGTCCCTTTAGGGACTAACTTTGCAAAACTTCAATATACTTTGAGGGGGCATTTCTGCCATCCCCCAAAAGTTGATTCCACCACAAAACCTTTATATTGCAAATTATACATACACCTTGAGGGCTTGTTTCTGCCACTCCACCAAAACCTTTTCCCTGCACCCTCAAACAAACAGACTATAAACCCCTCTTTCCCTCCAATGAACAGTACCCAAAACTGTTCATTGGTCTCCTACCTCCAACAACCAAACAACAAACTCAATTAAAACTATAAACCGCACACCCCCACATGGATCAATGATCGCTTGGCAATCCGCCAACTCCCTCATTCTGCAAAAAGAAAATTGACAAAAATCAATGGTCAAGACAATTCTTATGGACTACTAAAATGGACGACAAAGATGGTGATTATGGCTCACTCACCAACAACACACAAGCTAAAGTCTCTCTACAAAGAAACACAGACCTTAGAAATCTCCTGGTTCATGTATATATAGGGCAGTTGTAAGCCCTTGAAAACATGTAGTTTTTTTAAGCCTATTTTAGTAACCATTAGTTTTATGCCTTTTAAATGTCCCAAGTATTGTAATTTTTCTTTAAGTTAAATGAAATTCAAGTTAGTTCTTCTTTAAACCCGTTTTCCAGTTATTAAGAGTCATTAAAGTATTCAAAAGTCCTTTTCATAAGTTCTCTAAGCTTTTTAGAACTCAGGGTGTTTTTGGATAAGGGTTTCTCAAAAAACATATCTAAGCTTTAAGTTTTTCATTATTACGGAATTTGGCAGTTTGATCTTTTGATATAAGCCAAATAAAGGAGTGCTTATGGTTCAGTAGAGTGGCCTTATTTATAAGCTGGGTAGGTTTTATTTTAGAGCTTAATTTAGGTTCATTATCCTTGTTTAGATGCAAAGGGAGGCAAGTAAGTTTCCTTTTGTATATTTTTCTTATTACTGTACAAGGTGCTTATTGAACTGTTTTATTTCTGCCTTTTTATGCTTATTTTATGATAGTATATGCCTGGCTTATGCTACTTAATGTTTTTTCATGCCGTTTTATTTTTAGTTTTTGCTTTGAATCGGTCCCTTTATATGCTCTTAAACTGTTGTATCGTCTTATTTTTCGCTTATTTGCCATTGAAATTGTTGCTTATTTTGCTTTGTTTTTTTATTATGATGTTTAGATGCTTTATCTTGCTAGTTTTTTTTTTGTATAAAAGTGAATTTGTGCAAATTTCCTTAGTTAGTACTGGTCCTGTATTCAGATATTACTGGAGGTGAGTGGTAATTTGTTAGTACTGAAAGTTCATGAGTAATCCTGTTTGGAATTAATTTAGCTTATTTAAGTGCTTATTATTGATTGAAGTCTGCTTATAAGTGTCTTATATTGTTATTTGATGATCTGTTTTTAACAGTTTAGGATCGAATCAACTTGAAATAGAAAAAAAAATGACTTTTGAAAACTTAAAGTGCTGTTTGGAACAAGCAGTACTAACCCATAATTAGTACTGCTAGTTTTCTTTGTAGAGCTTTTACCCAACAGTACAAACATTTAGTTAGTACAGGTATGTAATTTAGTTAGTACTGGAATGTTTGTTAGGGCTGTTATGCATTTTTCGCTTATAAGCTTATTAAATATCTGCTTATATATGATAGCTAGCTTTTTAGAGTAGATTTAGCCCATTTTCGCTTACTGTCTTTAGTTTAGAGCTTATTTAAGCTTATTTGCCTTTTTAAAAGTTAATTTTAAGTGTATATTTTTAGCTTATTGCCATTCTAGCTTATTCTATGTTGCTTATTTTTATGCTGAGTGCTCATTAGGGTAGTTAAATAATTGTTTTAGCTCAATTGCTTAATTCTTATTTCATTGTTGTTTTTATTACCCTAGCAGTACAAGTTGAAGCTACAGCACTAACTTTTTAAGTTTAGTATGCTGATCCTTATTCGATTTTCTAGCTTATCTGTCTTAAATTTCTAGCTTTTATTTTTGTCTTAGCTGCTTAATAGGTGTAAGTGTAGACATATCTTAGCGTATTTGTCATTAGTTGCTTATTTTGTTAGTCATTTTGCTAATACTGCCATTTTTATTTGCTTATTTCGTGCTTATTTGCAGTTACAAAAATTATTCCTTTTTAAAGTTGCATATTATTAGCTTTTTCAAAAGTTATAATCAATTTAGGTTTAAATTTTTGGATAAATTTAGTTTTGTTTTAAACTCAACGTTTTACTCTCCCGTCCACGTTTTAGGATTTAGACTCATTCAATCTTTCGTTTTTAGGTTTTTCCTTTAATTGGTTTTTTTGCATTCTATTTATAAAAACAAAAACCAAATCGTTTTTCCAATCAAGCATCGTAATCAACCAACTTTCGACTTTCCAATTCGCTCCTCGTTGGGGATAAACGACCCGGGAATATCATATCATACTACTCTCGGTTTCATTGATTATTTTTAGATTATCCTTATTATATATATTTTATTATATATTATTATATATATAAAGGTGTTGATTTAAAAGCTTGATCAACAATCCACAAACCCGCGAGGTTATTGAACAAACCAACCTCCATCTAACAGACAACACTTATTCATACTTCTTTTTTTTTCACATTTGTTTTTTATTTTTTTCATAATTTTTTTTCTCTTTTTTTCAATCCACCCTCATTCAAACAACTAACAATTCCCCCACACTTGAGATAAGGATACACCACAAAAAATACGAATATGAAGGTGTACACTCTTCATCTTTGTTGGAATGGCACAACACTCATAACAAAGCGCGAACAAACTGTGAGCAAAAATCAACCAATCGTACCGAGCAACTAGCAACCAACCATAGGGACTTTCGATAAGGGGTAAGACTATGCTAAAGGTTATATTTTTTTGTATTTTTTAGTGGATGAGAAAAATGAATAGAATGACTCAGAGGTTAAACTAGGGGTATCTAGCACTAAAGATGAGTGCTAACATAAGGTTTTATTTGGGTGGTTTATCTAATCGAATGGAATTAGATCTAAAAGAAAATATGTTAAATGAAATGGCTTAATTTGGTTAAATCCAAAGTTAATGCCCTCTTTATCCACATAAAAATACCTATATCACGCGAACATGATCTCATTGCCGTCTCATAATAATTTCAAGCACAAGTTCTAGAATCAATAAATCACCGGCACACTCATATAATTTTAAACCGATACCAATGCTCCAGAAAAGGCAACAAAACTACAAATACACAGCCGTAACGACGGATGAGACACTTGCAATTGCATTCAAACCTTAACTCGAGAAAGCTAAAGGCAAAAATTATCTTAGGTATCAAAGATGGATACCCGAATTCCTTAAGATCTAAACCTTACATTTTTTGATGGATAATTGTATACAAATGCAAGTAATGTCATCGATCCCGAGTCGGATCAGCTTTATCAACCGGGACACATCTCTGGTTTCAAAACTTATTGTTATTATATTTTTATGTTTTATTCTAATATATTAACCTAAGTGACAAAAGAATTTAGAAACAAGAATAGACTTTTAGATTACCGAAGGCGAACAAAAGTTTATATTTTTAAGAATGAGTCTAATTTTTCCAATTCATTTTTCCCCCACTTAAGTTGAGCATTATGCGTAATCAGAAAAATAACTTAAAAGTGGGATAAGCGGAAAAAATAAATATAAGAGAAACAAGACTTCCCGGGGCTCATAAGTGCTTGGTTGAATTTTGTAAAAATACGATGCGAAATAGAACGCCAAGCATGTGTATTGTACCACATGTAGCATAATGATCCAAATACATTTGTCCCCAAGTGATAAAATGCCAACCACCAATCCAAGCTCCATCTGTTTTATTTAATCTGCAAAATAAAATAAAACTACAAAAACCGTAAAATACTAAAGCTCACTTTCGTAGGCACCACGATTGCATTTAGCATATGCAACAAGCATTTAAACCCATCGGTGGCCCGAGTGGACAAGTTATAGTCTCGTGAGGGTTTCCAACGAACACACCCACAAAGTTTAAAATCATATATATTTTTTATTTATTATTATATTATTCAATAAGATTATGTTTGTATTATATACAGTTTTACTAAACACGCACACAAAATATGTACAAAATGAAAAATAGAATAAGAAAGAAAACATAATTACTAGTATGCAAACACTCAAAACACATATATAAATAAAAAAAATTAATGGTGAAAATAACATATTTTTGTATTTTTTTATTTTTTTGGGCTTTACGACAAACACATATATCAAACACATAATTATTATTTAAGGGTTAAAACAATAATTTACAAAATTACTATTATTATTACCTTTTTTTATATATTTAAAAAAAAAATTCAGAACAAAAGTGCGTCGCACTTGAAAGAAAGTGCGGCGTACTTATAACCTAATTTTTTATATATTTTCAAATAAAAATACGAGCGCGGCAAAAATTTAAAAAGTGTGCCGCACAACAACATAAGTGCGGCGGTTTTATTATGACAGAAACATATATAATATATATATATATATATTTTACTTAATTAGTTAAGAACACAAATATAAACATATTTACAACACAGACAAAACATCAAACAGACAATTAAAGAAAAAAAAGAACAATAAATCTTTTTTTATGATTTTATAGTATTTGACATTTTTAATAAAAAAGCAAACAAACCACATAAACAAGCAACTAAGATGCATAAAAACTTTTAACAAGTATTCACATAACTAAAAAGAAAATGCATTGAATTATTTTCTATACAAAACTCACTCTTTTTGTATGTAGGTGCGGCGCATAAAATTAATTGTGCGGCGCACTTACTGCAAATTTTCAAACTTTTTATTTTTCTCATATGAAATGCAAGACGAATTATTAAACAAAACTAACAAACAATCATATAGCATGAATTATTATATAAACATGAACATGCTAGAAACAAAATAAGCAAAATAAAGCAAAATCAATTTAGAAATAAAAATCTTTTTGTTTTTTTTTCATTTCAATCACAAACTAATTATTCACACATATACTAGGCATATAATCAAATAAAATAGAATTTCAAATGATTACAAAACCTGAGAGAGCGGTTTGGGGTTTTTATGTTACCACTGACGTTGGATTCTTGCTGGTGAAAATTTTTTAGAAAGTGCGGTGCACTTGGGATGAGTGCGGCGTACTTCTTGGAGAATTTTTGGGTCAGTTTGCTAGAAAACTGTACGGCGAAAGAGATGATGATTATCACAAAACAAATGCGGCGGTTTTGGTGTGAAACCGGCGTACTTCCTGCAAAATAACAAACGAGGACAGGGGAAGTGCGACACACACATAAAGATGTGCGCCGTACTTGCAGCAACAGAAGAGAGTTTTTGAGAGATTTAAACACACGTAAGATGCACAAGACTAGCAAACAATCTGTAAACAACTAAACAAATCCCCGGCAGCTGCGCCAAAAATTTGATGTGTGTTTTCACAAGCTTTAAATTTATAATAACTAGAAATACCAAACGAACGACTAAAAACACGACATTCAGGCAAGTATACCTTATTCGAGTGTAATATAGTATTAGGTAAGTCCAGATCGATCCATGGGATTTGTAGCAATTCACAGATTGTTTATCAAGTAACAAAGCTAATTGATTGTCACGGGTCAAATAGCCGAAATGTGTGTATAAAGTAAGCAGGGAACAAGGCATGATTCACATAACATAATAGATAGAGATAGAGCAAGACTTTATAAACAAAGCATACAAGTTATATATGACGGGTAATCATAATAACAAGCATATCTACCAATGATAACATAGAATCCTTTCGGCCTATTAGACTACACATCATTGTTTTATGTTTCACTAGTGCATTAAGAATGGTTTATATCAAATATGCATATATATGAATTCCTCCCAACCCGGTCGGTCAACATAAGGAAGGGTCTTAAACATCATTCTACTTGGGTTGTTTATCAATTTACCTTACAATTCTCACAAGTATGATATTGACATGCCATAGACAAACGGTTCAAAATGCATCAAGACAATTAACCCTTTCGGCCTATTTTAATTGCAATGATATACCAAAAGATAAGCAATGATCCAAGCAAGATAACATCAAACTCATAAACATGTATATTCATAAGTCATGGCAAAATCATCCAAATATTATTCATGTTTCACATATAAGAACGAGGTAAACAACGAACACTACATAATAACCAAACCAATAACCAATTGCTCCCACAAACAACCAACATCCGAACATACTAAGATAACCCATGGGGCTGTCACAAACCTGCCAGAAATCAAGAACACGTCGCTAAATGGTGTGTTTGGTAACGGGTTTAACATAGTGAAGGAATTAAAGATTTGGTTTGAATCGTTTAATCCTCATGGTATTATGTATTTAGATTATGGAAATATGGTGTTTAGGGTCTGGAAATGGTGGTGTTTCTGTGGTGGTTCGCAGTGGAGAGATGGGTGGTGATATGGTGGTAAATGGCGGATTAAAGGGGTGTTTGGATCATACGGTATGCCTAAGAGCCTCACCACCTCCTCCTCTCCCCTCTACTTGATTTGGGATTTCGTGTGTTAGAGTGTTGGGGTGTAAATGTAATAGAGAATTGGATTATTAAATGTTTTTAAATTTGGCCACTATTTAAGAGGCTAGGAAGGGCAAAGTGGGCGCACACAATAATTGTCGACTCACTTATGAGTTAATGCGGGTAATCATTTAATTCTTCGAAGGGGAAGTGCGGCGCACATAGTAAAATTGTGGCTTAACTTGAGGAGTTAATGCACTTCTTTGATTGAGACTTTAATTCTTTGACTCGATGGAAAGTGCGGCGCACAATGGGAAAGTGCGGCGTACTTGAGTGTTTTGAGAAGAAGTGTGGCGCACAACTGATAAGTGCGGCGCACTTGGAGACTTTTCAGCTTTGACTTCTTCCTTTTCTTCTATCTTGCTTTTCAATGACTATAAACACTTGAACTTTGTTCCATTTAAGCTTGGGATGTCTTCAATTGAACTTTTAAGCTCCATATCTTCGTGTATACTTCTGTTTTCTTCCACGACACATCATATGAACCTACAATGACAAATATATTCTATTCTATATCGAAAGTTCTTATAATCAACCAAATTAGATATATAAAAGCATTGATAACGCATATAGAAACATGTATAATTTGAGCGTTATCAATGACAAACAGCCAATGGCTGAGGTACAACTGACTGCTGCACATAATATACTTGCTAATGAACAACAACATTATGAGCAATCTAAATCCATTTATGACACATATTTGTTGGAAAATGTTGATAGAAATACCACTCCTGATTCAACAGATATGAGTCATAGGGGAGGAGAGATTGACCAGAATGCTGTAAAATGTCAAGTTTTGTGTCCTTTACTTGATCCATCATTTGATAACATGACAACTGAATTTTCAAACCAATCTCTCGTGTCTGAAAAAATTTCTCTCAAAAAGACCGTTGCCTAACTTTAAAAAGATTTTTCAAGAATGGAAGCACATTGTGTTAACATGGAACTTAAATATCAAAATCAAGCTTTAAAAGACGGGCAACATGGTCAAATTTTGAATGAAACAAGTAATAAAGCCAAGATTAAAAAGGAAATTAAGGTACTTGAAACGATCAATATCAAA
>BQNB010087265.1:0-27965 GCA_026074375.1 Tanacetum coccineum
AAAAGTGCGATTTTTTTTAATTTTGTAAAAAAATTACTTTTTTCGAAATAATGAAAAAAAATATATTTAAAAAGTTTAAAAAAAATTTCCTAAAAAAGTAACCGGTTTTACAAGTAGCCGGTAATAAATGTACCATATTGACACGAAATGTAAAGTTCATGTACCATATGTATAATAAATTTAGTACACGTACCATATGGGTATATTTGGAAAAGTACATGGCTATTTAAAGCCAAAAACCCTTTTTTTAACAACTTTAACTTTAATTTGAATACAATCTTGATTCGTAAAAGATATATACTTTTGGAGACAATGTTTGATGGGTAAGAGAGTGTGAGTCTTTATACAAGCGAGAATGATGTTAATATGATGTTGCGAGAAAGTTACGGAAACCCAAACAAACGAATTCTCTAAGCGGGTTGGGAATTGTGGAGCGAGTTGGGTTAGCAATTTTTATCGCCGCCGCTATGCGCGGGTATCCAACTATCTAATAAAATGTTGCGTTTATTTGGTACAAAGTAGTTTCTTAATAATCTTATAGATGCGTGTATTTTTTTTTAGAGTAGATCTATGGTGTAACTTGTAAGATCGTGTTATTTGGATGAACTGGATGAAATATTGAAATACGAACGGTTAATGTTAAGTTACTGTCAAGAGGAACCAACTATGGAGTAATTAAAAACTAGAATTATGGTAAGACTTTCAATTACATTCCAAAAATTATCAAATGTGATGTTTAGGTAGAGTTTACAAAATTATATAACTCATATATATTGATTCAACCATACTAACATAATGAAAGTCATGAACTCGTGAGTTACTTATCTCCGACACATGCTAACAAGATGAGGATTTATGGACTTGTGGTTACTTATCCCTAACCAATGTCTTATAGGCCTAGATACTAGGGATTTGCTTATTTTGTTTGAACCCGTCAGCTACAATTTGACCCGTTTAGCCCTACATTACTCGAGCAATTGGCTTGAGAGCTTATAAACCGAGTTTTTTTGTGCGTTTTGAGTTTGGCAAACGCTAGAGATATAATTCCCTTTTTTTCTGATTGCAAAGCAGCAATTATAATCAATTTGAATATCAGAAGTTCAGAACAATAAATTAACTGGCTACATGCATGATGCACGCTTTCAAGTTCCGAGAGTACATTACACACACTTTCACTGTTAATCTCAAAGAATACATTACAGAGCAACTAAATCAAAACACAAGTATTTAAAAAATTAAACGTAAAGATGTCATAACATTACAATCAAAGATAGTATATGAATTGAGTTTGCAAACACAACTTTTATTATTTAAGTAGTGCATAATTTAGTGATACAAGTTCTGAGAAACCTATAGGCTCCATCTTCACAAGCAGGGCCGGCTTTGAGGGTGTGCGGGAGTTGAGCGAGCACAGGGCCTAATAAAAAAATTTAAAGGGCCCACACATATTTGTTTTTAGTGCCTCTCATATGTGTCTCCTATAAGAATATGTTAAACGTTTTTAATAAATAAACTAATTTTGCTTTTTATATTATCTAGTTGGTTAACCCGCCGCATAGCGGCTGGCAATAAAAAATTTACTATACTCAAATTTTTACGATAATTTCCTACCCGCCTTAGTAATTTCGTTTCACAGATTTATGTTTCGTTGAGGTTTCTCATACTTTCCCGTACATCATATTAACAATCATAATTCTTCGATGTAAAAAGAAACAACACTTTTTGAAGTATATAGTTTTAGTCATAATGTTTATATTTAATTATGATTAAAGTTTGTAAAAAAATATAATCAAATTAAAATAAATCATTAAAAATGTAAATAAAAAAAATTTAAAAATATATCAAAAATGGATGTTGAATTAATGAGCATAAAAATTTTTAAAAATTATAGGGTGGTGAAATTAGATCAAAATAAAATTAATATAGATTAAAAAGTTATTTCAATTTGAAAATAAAGGTGTTTTTTAATTAATAAGGTGACACGTTGTCACTTTATGATGTGATTCCCAAAAAAAAATGAGATAGATGGTCGTAGATTGCACCTCCTTATTTAATTTTTTAAATGGGTGCTCCACATTATTAATATGCTTTATATAGTAGGATTGAAGTATAGATAAACATGACAGTTTTATTTATAACATTTCTATTTTTCAAAAGTCTCATTATTTAATTTCGCTCAGGGCCTCAAAAAATTTCACAAATTTAGAGACGACCCTGTTCACAAGGTAGAACTGTCCTTCTAGAAATGCCACACGGACAGAAACATAGCAGACATATATCTCCTGGTAAGAATAAGATGCAATAAAAGTTCTGAATCTGATATTTAAACAGTGTTTAACCCTCAAGTTCACTAGTGCAAGTGTGCAACGATGTCATTATCAGAACGAGAAAATGGAATAACATTGTCCCAAATGACTGTAACTTCCAATCAGATAGAAAAAGAAAAAGAAAGAATCGAACTCTTCTACTTAGGAATGTGGATCTGGTCCATTGGATGCATTAAGGTTGAATATTAAAAGGATAGTATTTACATGTAATTACTTTTATAAAGATTTATATGCATGCATGTAAAGTCCACTGTTGCAATATTCAGAAAACAATTAGCATATATCTGGTAACTTCAATACGAAAAAGCTGTGCTAAATACAGATCAGGCAGATATAAATGTTAGAAGCTCTTAAAAACAGCAGGAAACATACCAACTAGGAGAGTTTCTTTATCGCCACGCAGTATTTCCCCTTTGATTTCCTCTCAAAAGTAGATTTGTAGCAGCTACAAAATAACACCATTTGTAACTTAGCTAACAAGAATAAATACCAATTGAATATAAAACTTAAATCAGTTATTCAAACCAATAGGCTTGTAGCCTAGTCGTAACCAGGTGAGCAGGCGACCCAGTAACCAAAAGTTTAGAGGGATCAAGTCAATAGATGGATCGAAAGGAAAAGACTATGTTTTATCTAAAATTGTACTTTATTATGCAAACCTGTGAGATTTTATGTGTTACGGATTATTAAAATCGGAATTTAAAAGAATATTCAAATATTTTTCTTCCTAATGAATATAAGTTAATTATTCCATGACTTTTAAGGGAAGGCTTCTTACTTGAGCCTGAAAAAGCTAATGAACGTAAATCTGACACCTTTCATGATGACTCCAAGGTCATCCGCATAATAGCCAATGATTTTTGCGTATCTCTTTACTTCTGATGGAAGCAAAGTCACACCCGAGTAAACTCCATCCATGAAAACCATCAAAAATACGTGGTTATCAGTTTCACTAGAGAAATACTCGTCCGTACCTCCCACCAGTCGGCTCCCCCTTCTTGGTCTAATCCCTTTTCCCTCTCGTCTCTCCCCCCGCCACCCCCAATGATCTTGACTATCATTGATCACCCTCACCCGAATAATCCCTATTCTGGCCCTATATCCAGGTGGACACGAAAAACCCCCTCAACTTTTCCATATCCACTTTAGCCCTGTTTCTCAAAAGTGGTGAGCTTGGCTCCCATTGTCTCAAATGTGTGCACTGGGCCCTTAGTGTTGAGTTTTATAAGTAAACCAAAGAAGGAGTAGCAATAGTGTTTCGTAAGTCACCATCCGTAAATAAATAATTTATCACTGATACTTACGTTTGCAAGCCAAAAGAAGACGACTCCTTGTAACCAATACCGGTTCATGGGTCACCATCCTGGCATAAATAATTTATTAACTATTGATGTTTACAGTTTGTTGTTTTCCATTTGTATCAGGGGTAACTTAAGGTTATGCAAGGTTAAAATAGATGTAAGCAGTATTATGCTACTTCCATGAAATTTCAGTGGGGGTATAACGGTATTAAAGATAATGGCGTTTTCTTAGTCTTTGGTAACTAAAAGGTGCAAACCATTGCATATACAAGTAATAACTAATAATAATAATAAGTTGTTAGTATAGTGCCTGATATAGCAGAATATTTGACTCGCTAGTTATTTATGAAAATAAGATTGTGGAAATCCAAGTGTTTTGGGTTAACTTGACCCAACCCAACACGTGAAAATGACCCATTTTGACATGTTGCCAAACCGACCCACCCTGCCCATTTCCCCACCTCTACTGTTTACAAATGATGTCTTATTGTATGGAGCAGAGGAAACTGAAGCAAGCTGTTGAGTGGCCTTTAAAATATGATGATGCATTAGCAGGGTTGGGTGCGCCACATATAAAGGGAATTCTTCTTCATGAACCTCCGGGATGCTCTAAAAGTACTCTTGCTAAAGCATCTTTCTTTTCTTTTAGGTTTGACATTTTTTTAACTTCTACCTACTACCCCGCAAGACATTACTATAATTAATACGTGTGCAAAACTCAACTGTGATCAGCAAGCCTAGTGTAATCTCGAACCACGTGAAACATTACTGTCACTATAATTAGTGAAGCATGCCTATGATCAGTAAAACTAGTGGCAATATTAAACCAACTAAAACTATAATCAGTAAAACGTCACTATGATCAGTAAAACATAACTACAATAAGTAACACTACTGGTACTTATCGAACAACTTGGGCATTACAATGATCAGTAAAACGTTATTATAATTAGTAAAGCTAGTGGTAAATTTCGAACAAAGCAGAGGTTACTAAAATCGCTGAAACACTAACGGTAAACCAGTAAAACAACGTTAGTGTAATCACTAAGACACTACTTTAAACCAGTAAAGCATTATAATCAGTAACTTAACCATGATCAGCAAAACATAAGTATAAACATCAGTATGATCAATCAAACTAGTAGTAATATTAAAACGATGTACACATTACTATGGTTAGTATAATACATTTGTACATCACTACATATTCTATTATTAAATCATCCCTGCAGCTAATAGCATCAGAGAAACTATACTCTGAACAACTAGACTTTATACTCCCTGCAGCTAAAATCGTCCCTGCAGCTAATGACATAGTTAGAAACTAGATTATATACTCTCTTTATCAGGCTGCTAGCGAGTCTGAACATCGTTTTCTACATCGTCCTAATCCTTAACTTGTTAATACCGGTTAACATTGATGGTTATCAACGTTTTACAAGACAATAGATAAAAATAATATGTAGAATTAACCATAGATGATTAATTTCATAATAGACAATAATTACCAAAACACATTAGCCCTAAAAAAAGAAATTCATAATGGGGACTTGTACCTCATGCAGTAGAAACTGTACCTAAATGCATTACACATGAAGCTGACAAAGTCAATCCAAGTCATACTCAGAAAACCTCATCTAATCTTGGCTCCAATATCTTCTGATAACCAACGATTTTTTCGTAACTTGTTCAAAGATTTTACCAAGAAATATAACACAAAGTTACGCAAAAATCATTGGCTACAGCAGTACAATGAAGGCGAAGACTGGAAGACTGGTGTATAACGTGGAGTGACATCGGCAGATTATTCATGTCGCTTCATCATCGGACTGTTGTTCAGTTAGGTTGATCTAACGTTGGAGGGGTTCTGCAAGAATATATGGAACCCGTTGACCTTTAATTTTCGGTTTTAGTCCTTACAGATATTGTTTTGCGCCTATAGTGTAACAAGCAAAGATATCCGAGCGTTGCTGCGGGCGTTAATTTTTCGCGCGTTGTTGCGGGGCGTTAATTTTTCGCGCGTGTTGCGGAGCGTTAATTTTATTTATTTATTTTATTTTTTTGTTTTTTCGCGCGTTTTTTTTATGTTTAATAGAACATTTCACTTCTTAAGACTTATATGTTGTATTATTTATAACCACTTAATTCAATGTCCAAACTTGGAATTACAATCTATTAGTCCAATTTATTAAAACACTTCATAAAAAATTAACAAGTTAGCCCCATAAAAGCCCTGGCCCATTAGTACTAAACTTAAAATATAAATGAAACAAGCATATTTGTGGTAGTAACGTTCAGCATGACAATTTCAAGTTAAATATGTTTTTTTCATTGCTTATTTAATTTGGGCCTTAAATTAAGTTAATATTTAATGAGATTGACTTAATTGACGAAATTAAGTAAATCTTTATTTGGTCCTTAAATCAAGTAAATCTTTAATTAGATTGATGTGATAAAAGGAAATTAATTAAATCTTGATTTGTGCCTGAAATTAAGAAAATCTTTTAAATATGTCGTGTTAATACTTTCCTAATTTCATTCAATATTCAAAGACGAAATTGAAAGAAACTTTTACTCTAACAGTTTATAAATAGAGAAATGCTAGATCCACACCCATTTTACACTTACAAATTCCACACCCATATGTGTCAAACAAATATAGGTAGTGGGAAAAGGAAAGAGAAAATTTAATAGAATGTGATTGGTTCAAATTACATGCCACATGTGCATGTGGAAGTTTTTATGTGAGTTGGGAGTGGATCTAGCATTGCTCAAATAAATATGTGCCCCAATATATACACAAGAAGATCAAAACAAACAGCATAAACATTATTCTTTGTTTATCATGAAATGAATAACAAAATGAATAATAGTGAATCAATTTGTGATAAAACAAAATCCATGAGAAGGAACCAAGGTATTGCTAATGATTTAGGTTTAAAGGATAATGATTCATCCAACAATAAGTTGCCGACTAATTTTACATTTGCAAGCCACCTAAACACATTACATCCTAAAAACAACAACTTGCGACAAGGTAATGTGTTTTTTGTTTTTTCATTATGTCAGTAAAACTGTTTAAATATTTTTGTTTTTTCATTTATGCCATTCATTCTTACGCAGCAAATGATCATGAAAACTTCCTCAGGCATGTGTTATCTTTCAACGAGTTGCCATACGCGCAGATTAGTAATGTTGGCAGTTGTTATAAACATAACATTTGATCTCTCAACTAAAAAATATTAATCACAATTAGTTTTTCAAAATGTACCTTTTAAACCCAAAAGTTTCTTTTACTTACTTTTTAA
The DNA here is from genome assembly GCA_026074375.1 of Tanacetum coccineum. Classification (NCBI taxonomy): domain Eukaryota; kingdom Viridiplantae; phylum Streptophyta; class Magnoliopsida; order Asterales; family Asteraceae; genus Tanacetum; species Tanacetum coccineum. The sequence goes on from BQNB010087265.1 coordinate 6,937, forward strand.
CCCTAAACTTATAACACAATATACTTTTAATACTTGTCTTTTTTTAATAGTTTATAAACAACTCAACAAGATTCAACAACACAAAACAACTATAAAAAACAATAACGAGACAACTATAAATACGTGAATGTTCCTTTCAATAATACCTTAAAGCTCCCCGCTCAACGGGCGGGCCTTGAAGCTAGTTTATCTTATAAATTTTGGTTTTGTCATAGTAAAACATATATGGGTATACTGAGTCATTAAATAAGATCTTTTGATAACATTATGTAAAATCTTTTACGCTTATAAATTATAATATCCGTGCATGCGCAAGTTTTTACATAAAATTTATATTATATATTAATATCGATTAATATTTTATATAAATGTTTCTTATGATAACTTTTAAGCTTATTATTAAGGTTTTTCTTATGATAACTTTTAAGTTTGTGGTTAAGAGAATGAAATATAATTTCTTACATGCCTATCTAAAATCTAAAATTTATTATAGTTAGTGAGATGATAATTCGTGCAAAGGAAGGATGGGCAACAAACACTTGATTCTCATCAAATGTTATGAGTTATTGCAAGTTATAGCAAAACGAGTAATAGAGTTGTCGGGCGTTGTGACGTGGCGTTTTAGAATACATGTATTTGTTATAAATAGCTTACGGTAACATTGTTTAAAACAACAAAATACGAAACAAAAGTTCACATAAAATCGATACAATGATTACATATAAGACTTATCACACAGGTTAAACAAACCCGTACACATAGCCACATATCCATTAATAGCGTACCAAGAGAAAATATAATATCAATAATTCTCAACGCTTTTAGATTTTTAGGTTCCTACATATTAATTGTTTTGACAATATTGCTTCGAAAAAATGATGTAATTCTTTTATTATATAAAAACGATAGTTGCATATATATATATATCATTCTAAAATCTTAAATTTACGTATATAACCAATTTAAACTAATAATTGCATCTATATCATTCAAAAGTTAAAAGATTGCATATATATTCAACTTAAACTTTTAATTGCATATATATTCTTCACGAATCTTAAATATGTCATATATATCAAAATAATCATTTAATCTAAATTTACAACCCTAAAATACATGACAACTATAAATATAAAAAAAATCATTTTTCTAAATTATTTTTTCGTTATTTACAAACTTGTTGGTAGTAATATACCAACTAATTGTAAACATATCTTGTCTATTATACATATATACTAATCATAATATCTATGATAGTTTATCTCATGCATTTATATTATATACTTGATATGAGTTAAGATGATTTTTTGTGAGGTTAAATATTTAACATCAACAACATACCTAATCTCGCCTAAGCGAAGTATTTGTGAGGTTAAATATTGTCATGATATATTGTTTTTGATCATCTAATTCATTTTGAACCTCGTGACATCATTTCTTTGAAACAAATATTGTTTTTACTATTTATAAAATTATAAATATCATAATATAGAGTTTATAATTATGTTAAATAATTACTTATAAATATCTATGACACATATTAAAGGTTTAGAAAAGATATATATCTGTAATTACAAACGTTAAGAAATGATATATATGCAATTAAAAAGTTTATTAGTGACATATATGCAATTAATGGTTTAAGTTGAATATATATTTAATTTTTTAAATTTTAAAAAGATATATATACAACTATAGATTTAAGTTAAATATATACGTAAATTTAAGCTTTTAAAAGGATATATTTGCAATTTTTCTTTATAAATTTTTTATACACACATTCTTCTCCACAATATAAAAAGCAAAAAAACAACCCTAGTAGTAATAACTAAATAGAAAAAGAAAAAAAAAAGCACTTCATATTTTCCCCCAAATTTATCATCCAAACAGCACTAATAACAATAAAAACCTTGATTCAAATTCAATTCAATTCAAGATTCTGGTCAATCATCAGGTCAACAATCATTTATCAAATCCAATCTTTTATATAACTTTAACTTGTCATTTTTTACTTTTAATTTCACACACACACACACCAGATTTGTTAAAAACCCTAACCCTAATTTTATTGCAGGTGTATAATTGAACTACAATTCGTTGAAATCAACTTCGGATTTGTTTGGGCGGTGATTTTAAGCGCGTGAATTCCACGTTCGATTGTGGTTTTGAGGTAAATTTGTTGATTTTTGTTAGGAGCCCTAATTTTTTAGGAAATGGTATGATTTAGGGATTGTATATAAAGTTTGGTACTATCGAGTAGATTATTGAATGAGATTGATTGTCGCATTTAATTAGCTTACGGTGCGCGTAATTGTGAAGTAAAGTACGATTTAGCGACTTGTATTCCGGATCTTATATGCGAAATTCCCATTTTTTGCATGCGTGAGCTGTGTCTATTGTTTAAGTTAAGTAAAACAGTTCAGCCGGCTTTGTTATTACTAGGGTCACCAAAAGGTTTCAGCCGTTTTTGATATGTGTCATTTTTACCATTTTAGGAATATTTGTATTTAGTTACCCGTTTGCATTTTTATAGAAAGCACAAACTTATATCAGGGACTCGTTTTATTGTATGATTTTTATCCGCCTTTCATTTATTTTATGGTGAAGAAATCGTAAGAAGTTTGTTGGTATTGTTGCAGAGGATGAGTAGTTTAGCCGAGAGACTGCGTGTTAGATCGGATTCAAGGCCCCGTTATAGTATTGATGAATCTGATGATGAGTCGGACCTTCTGCTCGGTAAATCCAAGAAAAAAGAGCTATATGAGAAAATTGTCAGAGATGATGCGGTACATTTTTTGGCTTACCAATATTTCCGCTTTTATGAACTATGATGATGTTCTTTTTCCATATTCGTTGCATGTTTAGGTATTAAAATAACAGTTGCCTTATGTTTTGTTATCATATATAGAAAGAGGATTTGTGTAACGCGTGTGGTGAATCTGGGAATCTACTCATATGTGAAACGTGCACTTACGAATACCATCCTAAGTGTTTACTACCACCTCTCAAAGCCCCTCTTCCTACCACCTGGCACTGTCCAAAATGCGTATGTTATCAGTTAACATTATATGAAATGTATGCCTTTAACACCTTTATTTCTATAGTTATTAATGATCTGTTGTATTTCCAGGTTAATCCTCTCAATGATATAGAAAAGATTTTGGACTGTGAAATGCGGCCTACTGTTGCTGATGAAAGTGACGCCTCAAAGCTTGGTTCGAAGCAAGTATTTGTGAAACAATATCTTGTTAAGTGGAAAGGACTATCTTATCTCCATTGCACATGGTACATCTACTCATAGTTATACTGTCAAACAATGCATATTATGCACCATTATATGATCTCTGATTAGGTTCTTAGTTAAATAAAACGTTTTTTCTTCCTTTTTTTTGGTATTATAGGGTGCCAGAAAAAGAGTTTATAAAAGCTTACAAGGAACTGCCTCGGTTAAGGACGAAAGTAAACAATTTCCGCAAGAACATGTCTGTGGGCAACAATGCCGACGATGATTTTGTTGCAATCCGGCCTGAATATACAATGGTTGACCGGGTTCTTGCTTCCAGGTGCATTATCTATATGATAAAATTGTTTTCTGCGAGTGGAATATTATATTTATGTTAAACTATAATGTTTGTTGATAAGATAAACTAAGGTTGTATAATATGTGGTCGATGACTCAGGCAAGACGACAATGATGAAAAGGAATATCTAGTAAAATGGGTGGGACTTAACTATGATGAATGTTATTGGGAATCTGAATCGGATATTTCGTCATTTCAACAACAAATTGAGAACTTTAATAGACTACAGTCTAGATATCGGAAACTAAGGAAGCAAAAAAGCAACATGCGTGACGCGACTGACTTAAAAAAGAAGTCAAAAGAATTTCAGCAATTTGAAAAGAGTCCAGAATTTCTTCCTGGAGGTATGCAATACATTTTGATTTTTGTGAATCTGTTGCCACTATGTCTAATAGTTTAGTAATTTGTGCAAATCTATTTGGTGAAATTGTAGGTGAGCTCCACCCATATCAGCTTGAAGGATTGAATTTCTTGCGTTTCTCATGGTCTAAACAAACACACGTGATACTGGCAGACGAGATGGGACTTGGTATGTTTTAGAATCCTCTTTTCCTCAAGCTATTGACATATCTGTTAGTTACCATCTGAATAATTATGTTCGATGACAGGAAAAACGATACAAAGTATCGCCTTTTTAGCCTCTCTCTATGAAGAGAATGTCTCCCCACATTTAGTAGTAGCACCACTTTCCACATTGCGGAACTGGGAACGTGAATTTGCCACATGGGCACCTCATATGAATGTTGTACGTTACAATACTTCACAATTTTAATGTTTTTATTTGAGTTAGTAGCTGGTTTATGTCTTCATAATTTTTGGTGACTGCTGCAGGTTATGTACGTTGGAACAGCTGCTGCTCGTGCTGTCATAAAAGAATATGAATTTTATTTTCCCAAGTCTCATAAGAAGGACAAGAAGAAAAAGTCAAGTGGGACAGGTGAAAGTAAGCAAGATAGGATAAAGTTTGATGTGCTATTGACATCTTATGAAATGATCAACTTAGATTACGGGTCGTTGAAGGCAATCGACTGGCAGACCATGGTACATCTATTGACCCTCTAGTATAATCCTTAGGTCATATACATGTTTCTGTACTGATTTTTTCTAAATAAATTATGTAGATAGTAGATGAAGGCCATCGTCTTAAAAATAAAGATTCAAAGCTGTTTTCATCACTGAAGCAGTTCAACACCCGACATCGCACACTATTGACTGGAACCCCTCTTCAGGTTTGCTCTTGCAATACTTTTTATGTCTCGATGAATACTATGTTATGAACTTCAATTAGTTTATACACATTCTACCCTCTTTTTTACTTCGTTTTTATTTTGGGTGTGAATTGCAACTTTCTTTCAGAACAATTTGGATGAGCTTTTCATGCTAATGCACTTCCTTGATGCTGGGAAGGTTAGTACTACTGCAAATTTTTTAGCACCAAATGTGTGTAATCTTACATAATGAGCAGTACATGACCATAAAACATCTTTTTATGTTACTACAAATGCATGCAGTTTGCAAGTTTGGAGGAGTTTCAAGAAGAGTTCAAGGATATCAATCAAGAAGAGCAGGTTTCACGGCTGCATAAGATGTTGGCTCCTCATCTTTTAAGAAGTAAGCATCTGAAAGGTGTACTTGTCTTGTTTCAGCTGAACTTTGTAATAGACATCTGTAAACTTCGGTTGATAAATGGCAGGAGTGAAGAAAGATGTCATGAAGAAACTACCACCTAAAAAGGAGCTCATTTTACGTGTGGAATTGAGTAGCAAGCAGAAAGAGTATTACAAGGCAATTCTAACACGTAATTATCAGTTATTAACTCGCCGGGGAGGAGCTCAGGTACATTTACTATCTTCAGTGGTGAATTTACTATTTTTTATCTTGAATTTAAAGTTTAACATCCAGTTCTATTGCTTGAAATATTCAGATTTCGCTTATTAATGTGGTTATGGAACTGCGCAAGCTCTGTTGCCACCCTTTCATGCTAGAGGGAGTTGAGCCAGATGACACCAATGAGTTCTACAAGTAATATGTTATACCTATTTTAGATAGTCGTCGTTGTTCTCTCTATGATTAGGGATTGTTATTATGTTGGACTAATTTATTGTCGTGCTCCATCTGTCAGACAACTATGTGAAACATCAGGAAAATTGCAGCTATTAGACAAGATGATGGTTAGACTAAAAGAGCAAGGCCATAGAGTTCTAATATATACACAATTTCAGCACATGCTAGATTTGCTCGAAGATTATTGTAATAACAAGGTATGAATGTTAAAACTGTTACTTTTCAGTTTGTCTTTTTATCTGACTTTGTCTCTGCTCCTTCAGAAATGGCTATATGAACGTATTGATGGGAAAGTTAGTGGTGGCGAAAGGCAAGTTCGAATTGATAGGTTCAATGCTCCCAATTCTTCAAGATTTTGCTTTCTGCTATCTACTAGAGCTGGTGGTCTTGGTATAAACCTTGCTACTGCAGATACGGTTGTCATCTATGACAGTGACTGGAATCCCCATGCTGATCTACAAGCTATGGCCCGGGCTCATCGTCTTGGGCAGAAAAATAAGGTTAGAAGCTGTTACATGTGGAGTTGGTCTTCTTGGATGCTTAGCATGGGTGTATGATAGAGGTGGCAACATGGCGCATTGGAGGGGTTGGGTAATGGGTTCGGGTTGGTATGGGTTTTCAAAGACATTTGGCAACTTTCGTCCCTTTTGAGCCATTTTGCTTGTTGGATCCGTTCCGTTTAGCTAATTTCTTTGACCTGGCCTCATTATCGTGTTTGAGATAAAACACAACCACAATCGAATCATTTGTATGTTAAAAGCGCTTTTAGTTTGTGTCTGAATTTTGTTATCTGCCATTTTGCAGGTGATGATATTTAGACTCATAACAAGAGGAACAATTGAAGAAAGGATGATGGAGATGACTAAGAAGAAGATGGTTTTAGAGCATTTGGTTGTTGGCAAGTTGAAAAATCAAAACATTAATCAGGTATATTTTACAGCAGGAAGGCATGTTAATAGATATATCTTACATTGATAAACTTAATGTTTTTTATACGCATGAATGATGATGTTATTACAATATAGGAAGAGCTGGATGACATCATAAGATATGGCTCAAAGGAATTATTTGCTGATGAGAACGACGAGGCTATGAAATCAAGGCAAATTCATTATGATGATGCTGCAATAGATAGGTAAATTTGTTATTACTGATTAGGTATACTTCTTGATCTCTTCATTTTTTGGTTTAACACTTTACTGGTTCACGCTTTGATAGATTGCTTAATCGTGATTACACTGAAGAAGAAAACACCGCCATGGATGAAGCAGAAGAAGATGGATTTTTGAAAGCATTTAAGGTTGTCTCTGTTCCCATTATAAATTAATGTTATTGGCAACTTAATAACTGGATTACTAATATATATTGCAATTTTGTTATCGATTTTGTTGTGTGATCATTAGGTGGCGAACTTTGAGTACATTGATGAGGCAGGAGCAATGGAAGAGGAAATTCAAGAGCCCTTAGCAGAGAATAAAAGTGGAGCAAACATTCCAGAAAGATCAAATTATTGGGAAGAGCTGCTCAAAGACAGATATGAAGAACACAAAATTGAAGAATTTAATTCTATGGGCAAAGGAAAAAGAAGCCGTAAACAGGTCGGTCTATTCACAAGATCGTTTTATTTGCAATTATGTCATGTTTTGAATTATTGATCCTGAAAGTTTCTTGCTCTTTTGGTGATGTTCAGATGGTATCTGTTGAAGACGATGATCTTGCTGGATTGGAAGATGTAAGCTCTGATGCTGATGATAACTATGAAGTGGAGATATCTGATGGGGAGAATTCTGCTGGGACAGCGCCCGTGAGAAAGCATACCAGGAAGAAATCACGTGGTACACTTATCAGTTCTAATGTTTAATACATATTTCTTGCATTGTTTTCGTTATTGGGTAGTTGACATTTGGCGATGGGCTTTTCTTTTAATTCTTTTTTTATACAGTCGACAATGCTGAGCTACTTCCCCTTATGGAAGGTGAAGGAAAAGCCTTCAGAGTACTCGGATTTAATCAAAGTCAACGAGCACAATTTGTTCAAATTCTGATGAGGTCTAGTCTTTTTTATTATTATGATCAGGGATTTTTTAAAGATGTAATGATTTGGTCTATTTGTTTCTTTTGTGGTAGTATTGATTGTGTAAAGTACATTTCAGATTTGGTGTTGGAGACTTTGATTGGGCAGAATTTACTTCCCGCTTGAAGCAGAAGAGTTACGAGGAAATAAAAGTGTAAGCCCTTTCATTTTTAAAATAAAAGTGCAAGTCTTTCATTGTAAGTGAATGGAAGAAAAGAAATAATAGTGATGGTAACAATTGAATTTGCATCAAAGCGTTAAATTGTATTGTAGGTAGATTGAAGTAATGAAAGTCGTATTTTGGTTTAATATTGGCATATTATGCAGTTATGGAACTCTCTTCCTGTCACACATTTCTGAAGATATTACAGACGCGACGACTTTCTCAGGTGATATTTTGTGGTCAAAAGTCAAAACCATGACTTCTTTGTCAATCTGTATTCAATATAATGAGTTAGTAATTATTTAATACTTGAAAGCAGACGGTGTCCCAAAGGAAGGGCTAAGAATAGAGGACGTACTTGTCAGGATTGCAGTCTTGCTTCTTGTAAGAGATAAAGTAAGTTCTATCCTTCGTCTAACAAGTTCTGCCAGATTTTATGTAATAATTATGTCTGATTTATTATTTATTTTACTTGTGCAGGTGAAAAATTCTTCAGATGGTCCATCTGCTCCTCTCTTTACAGATGACATCATCTATCGGTATCCAGGATTACGAGGTTTAAAATTCTGGAAGGAGGAACATGATCGAACGCTACTCCGTGCTGTATTGAAGTAAGCTTGTTTTCCAATTATATAACTCTATTTGGTATTAAAATATGTTTTTTTATTTGTTTTCCAAATGTTATCTGTATATAAAGGCATGGTTATGGAAGATGGCAAGCTATTGTTGATGACAAGGACTTGAGGATTCCGGAAGTTATTTGTCAAGAACTGAATCTTCCCGGAGTAAATCCGAGTGTCCCGGGAGCTTCTCAACCTTCGTTTGCTTCCACTGGCGGTGGTCTTGAGGGTCAAACAGCAGCGGCTTCTGGTGGTTCTGTACCACAAGATATTGCCGCTTCAAATAATGCATTATATCACTTCAGAGAGATGCAGAGAAGAGTTGTTGAATTTGTCAAGAAACGTGTTCTCCTTCTTGAAAAAGGACTTAATGCTGAATACCAAAAGGAATATTTTGTAAGTTTTACACTTTCTAACAAATAGTTTTTAAATTTTTTATTAATTTATTTTTATGTTTACTTAAAGCTATCCAAACGACCATTAAAAAGTTACTTTATTGAATACTGAAGAAATTAACATCATGGTCTTAGGGTGTAATCATGCTCTCCAAAAAGTTGTATATTATGGTTTTTGTTATTGGTGGAAATTTGAACTATGGAAGGATTTCTTCTACAGAAAAGTTTTTTTGAAATTGTAAATCTATCAAGGGAAAAGATCTATGATTGGATGTTAGTTGTGTTTTGATCTGTTTTTGCTCATGTGATTCTTTGTCAAACATCATAACAGGGCGATGAAAAACCAAATGAGATTCGAAGTGGTGACACGGAGACTGCGCAAAATATTATAGATAGACCACCAACTGCAAACCACAATGAAACATCTTCCCAATTGATGGGTCAGTTGCCTCAAATTGAAGTTATCAGTAAGTGAATGAAATCTTAATTTTATCATATAAGGTTTATTCCTCATTATAACTTTAGCGAATGATATCTTGGTATTTGAAGAATAGTTATAATAATTTCCTAAACCACGTATCTAGTCAAACTTTGTAATTTTATGGCACGATCTCTTGAGATTCTATCAATTTAATGCATTAAGTTTCCCCGAGGCTAATATGAAGTATATGTTTCTTTTTGCAGACCCAGGAGAAATATCGGCAGCTGCTTGTGATGATAAAACAGATCGCTTGGCAATGGCCCGTCATTATAATGAGGTAACTATCAATTTTCACAGTTACGATAAAGTTAGTTCATGAGTATTCTGCACGAGATTTCTATATTAACTATGCTAAAGCGGTTGTTGAGGTATTACACTTTGACTTCTAAAGGAACGGACCCATTTTCAGATTGGATTTTGCTATAGATCTTGTAACCAAGTAAAAAAAAATGTGTTAGAAAATTTTAAAAAACCATGTAAATTTTGATGTTGAAAATATTGTTAAACCTTATGAGTCAGGCTGGCCCAATATAAAAAATTTAGATAAAAACGAAACAAGTTAAAGGCTGTAGCAGAGTTTCTATGATCACTTCATTTTTAACTTTCAAATTTGGATCATTGCTTGAAAATACTTCTTGAGTTTCTGTATGATGTAGTTTTTCTTTAAAAAATTTAAAGAAAGAGACAAAAATATTTTGTTTACCCTTCTGAAACTTCACCAGTTTGACTTATAACCAAATCCTCTCGATCTGCTTATATTGCCACCAAATTCTTAATTGTTGTGTCCAATTTGCAGATGTGCAAAGTAATTGAAGAAAGTGCTGTTGAATCAGTTGAGTCTTATTCAACCAACAAACCCGCAAGTTTCAAGCTTAAAAAAACCCTTCAACCACTAGAAACAATACACCAAGAAGTAACTAAAATTCTCTCCCCTGTAACTGAAACCGAGAAGAGCAATGGTGACCTTGCAAATTCAAGTCCAACCCAGCATGAAGCGGGTCCAGCCAACGGGACTACTAACGCTGACGTGGTAATGGAAGATGCATTGCCTGATGCTGGTGGTCAAGATAAGTCAAATGAGGAAAAACAAGGGGACGGTGTCATTGTTTTGGAGTAGACTTATTAATTGTTGATGTTTCGGAGTTGTGAAGTTTTATACAAAAGCTCGGTTAAGATCATCTGAGCCATGATTACTACAGTTTACTAATCAAAGTTTATGAGGATTAGAAGGGTAAAATCTGTGCAAGTTCTCTCAAGGAGACACTACTGTTGTTAATTGAACTAGTTGACTTTGCTTTTGACCATAGGAACTAATACATTTTTAGGTTATTTTTATTGTAATATTGGAGTTCAATATTGTTATTATTTCTATTATTATAAGCATATCTTCCTTTCTTCTGTGGTTTTGGTTTGCTTTTAGGTTGAGGATAGTTTGACAATACGTATTAACTGGTTTTTATGTTTTTGTTTTTAATGGTTATCAAATTGTTGAGGGTCATTTTCAAATGAATAAAAGTCGGTCTATAATTAACTCACGACTAGATCCGACTTTGTATTTAAAAGCTGGAGTATGAGTTAAGCAAATTTTGGTCACAATCTTGCTTTTTATTGAGAGGCATGAGATGCTGGTGGGAATATATTTAAGGAACTTATTTTAAAACTCTCGTCTTGAAATTATTTTTCACACAAAACCGTTGAAATTATTGTGACACACAAAAACATAGTTTTCATAAAAGCTTGGAACTATTACAAAGTTTTACTAACACAAATTTATCTTTACTTTTAAAAACTTTTTTGTTAGTTTAAAGTAAACAATTATGAATTATTATGAAACATGCTAAACAAAAAGATACACAGTAAAATTAAAAAAGATAAAAAATATCATTAAACGCATGCCTCAACTAGAAAAAAAGTGCGTATTCACCATGCTAAACAGACACATAGACAGTGATATTAGAAAAAGATAAAAATTATCATTAATATTATGAGAATTGCTATATCCTCCTACATCTTATGCCTACTTATCCTCCTACTCAGATAAAAAACTGACATATGTATTCACATATTATCTCTGCTGATCTAAACCGTTAGTTTCTCCACTTGTCAAAATCCTGTAAGTAAAAAAAATAGTAGGAATATCAAGTAAGAATAAATATCATTTCTCTAAAATTATACCTAAACTAGAAAAGTGTGTATCCATCGATTTAAATCGATTGTATAACTGTAGTATGCACATATACTTGTCGATTTAAGTCGACTTTATAACTGTCAATTCACTACTTGCATCATACAAAATCAGGGGGTGCTTGTATTAGCTTTTATGAGTTAATTAGCTTGTTAGTTTATATACCAAAAATGAGTCTATTAAAATGTTTGAATAAGTTTTTAAGCTTCGGTTCTGAATTGGGTTTGATAAGCTCTTTATTGTTGCTTATGAGCTTAAATAACTTCTTAAACCTTTTCAAAACATTTTTGTCGTAAGCTAGTTTAAACACTCGAACTTGGCTCAAGATTTCCAAATCATAAGGACATAACCTATTTATTAAACTCAAGTTAAGATCCAAAAATAAGATTTAGACAATTGGCAATTAGTTTATCAATCTTTTATATAATAAAAGAATTACATTATTTCGGAGTTTTTTATCAGATTAAATTTTATGAGAAATTTTTTTTGATCAATCAGAACGTTTGATTTTGCCACGTAAGCAAAATCGTGCGATCTGACTGGTCAATAAAAAGTCAAAATTAAAAAAATTTGATGGAGAAATCTGATGAAAAAAAAAACACATAAAAATATATGTGTCAAATTTGTGAAAATAAAAACCTTGAAAAAAGAGGAGGTAATTAATAAAACTTTAGTGGTTTAATTTTAATTAAATTATATGGAGTTAAGTGTAAATTTATAATTTTACAAGTTTTATTCTAACTTTAAAAAATAAACAAATAACCCCTTAAACTTTATACCCATACTTTATATTTTAAAATACAACAAAACGTAAATAATTTCTTACTTCCAAACAAAGATTTAACATTATTTAATCACATCCAAAATCTACCCGAAGACTTTTTGGTGGATTTTTCATTATCGGCCTGAAATCATGTTATACAACCAAATAGAAAAACACCGAAGCACACAAATTATCGTAAATAAAGAAAAAGAGTTTTCTAGATAATCATTGATGACTTTAGAAGAATTGTATTTTCTTTTCTTTTGGTTTAACACGTACTAAAATTCTAACAATTGAATTTCTGAAAAAATCTTTATTTCATTAACATGTGTGTATGCCTATAAATCATATACAACAATCCTGGGCTACTTTTATATCTTAAAGATGTGTTAGTGACAGGAAAATGGGTAAAACTATTTTTACATTTGTATATGAATTTTTAATTCTCGGCCTGAAACTTATGTTGTACAACCAAGTAGAAAAGCACCAAATCACATAAATTATCGTAAATAAAGAAAAATGGAGGTTCACTTGATCCGACTCCAGGCTACCTAAAATGTTAGTTTCGCTAGGATTAGTTGGCTCACAATGTCGAGTCAGAAAACAGGTAAATCAAAAGAAAAAAAATTACCAAGTATCATCAAGTTCATATACTACGTAATATATAAAAGATTTAATGAATCTATTCTCTTTATATGATTTCGATAATACTTTATAACATAACTTATAAAACCGAAAAAAAAAATTATATATATATTTTAAAAAAACATAATGTCTAAGCCCCGTGGGTGCACAAACGTTAAAACTAGTTGTCATACGTAAAGAATAATCTTATTTTAGTACCATAAAACCTGAATAATCTTAGGTGCAGTATGATACATTCAATTTGGCTATGAAATTTCCACCACCTATCCTGGCTAGAAATTTAACTGATAAGGTAAATACATTATTTTCAAAATTACAATGTTTAGTGTATAACTACTAAAAAGGTACAAACAAGCCGAGTTGAACCTAAGCCTGCCAAATCTCAAGCTCGAGCTTGGCTTTTTAAAGTTCATAAGGCTCAAGCTCATTTTAATGTTTTCGGGTTGATCTTGGCCCGTGAGATATTTAACATGCCCGAGTCCGGTTTATTTTTATAATAGACCCAAACGAATAAAGCTCTACTTAAGCTCGACTTTTAATAGTACACTAGGCCCATGTTTGTTAATTATGCTCGTTTATATATAATTATATAGGAATAATTTCATCTATGTCCTTGAAAAAGTTAATAATTACGTCTATATCCTTATAAAAATCAAAATTACGTGTATATCCTTCTTAAACTTGAAAATACTCATATATGCCCAAATTAATACTTTAAATATGATTAAATAGTTTTAGTCTCTAAAACTCTTATTTATATATTAATAAGAAACTAAATTACCTTTTTACCCTTCTTAAAATCAAACAAACACACTACACGGTCTATTCTTCTTCCCAAAACCCATTTTGTTTTCTCCATTGTGGAGTTGCAGGCTCGGTGGAATGTGAGAGTTTCCATTCTCTGAAAGTTGATTTTTTTCAGTTTGTATGAATATCGGGATGCGTCAATTTAGTGACATGTTCTTATTGTGTATTTATTTGATTATGTGAACCCATTATATTTTTTAACATTTCTATTGACACGATTATGATTTAAGCCTAATTAATAGCCTAATGAATTTCAGATATTAACCTCGTAACTTTGATAATCTTGTTGAACATATGTATTTACTAATCATCCACGCACACAATATTGCTTCAAACAATTGAATAATGGCACAACATTGAAATGATTAATGGCCAATTGGGTACTTATTTTAACTGGAAAGAAATTACAGAAGGTTTGGTAAATGGGGGGAAATTAGCCTTATGAGTGGTAAAGTGTTTATACGTTGAATGAATATTTATGTAATTTGAGAAAGGGTATAAATGTAACATAACAATTGAAGTAACATCTGAATTGTAGTTTGACTATTAAAGTCATTTAATTATAATTAAATTAATTACTTGGATATTTATGAGTATTTTTCAAGTTTGTAAAGGATATTGACGTAATTTTATTTTTTATAAGGATATTGACGTAATTACTAACTTTTTCAAGGACATAGATGAAATTATCCCTGTTAGATTACAACATTTAGGCTATTTGGTGTATTCCTAGAAATTTACCAGTTAAAAATGTTTCTCCATCTAAGTCCATAGTACTCATTATCGTGGTCTTGAGTGATATGCCAAGCCAAGTTCTAAAGTCCACTACATCATCGGCACACTCATAATTTTTGTGGAATTTTTAGTAAAAGTTTGAAAACGAAATAGGCTTAATTCTCACAATTTGGTATTAAGGATTATAGTGTGCGAGGTCATGTAACTAGTAATTTTTACAAAAGTTATGCTATTTTTTTTAAATTTGGCATATTTTAAGCATATAACATATTATCTGTGAAAGAAAGAACAAGTAGGCAGTCTAATTCTCCATCCCCCAACTTAAATTATACAGCGTCCTCGTTGTATAGATAAAACAATTAAAGAAAATGGGAAATAAAATTAGAACGAGGAACTCCCCTGATATGTTGCTCGGGATGATTCTCTAATTTGAGTTCTTGAGCAAAAAGTGTGTTGACAAGGCGTCAGAATGCTCGTGCGAGTTCAACACACGTCTTTTTCAGAGTATACCATATCGTCGATTTCCTTACAGCAAGGTCCTGCATAAAAGTTTAGAAGACGAAAGTGCAATTCCTATCTCAGCTATTCTACAATGCAGGCAAACAATTAAACACACAACTATACAGGTGTCAATACGCCGTATCCCAAACCCTAGGAAACGCCGTATTGTTCCTGTAAAATTAATTAAAATTTTTTAAAGTACTGGAAATTTAATTACAGACTGATAACGTCCAGACATGTCCATACGCCGTATCCATAGGGGTTCGATACGCCGTAGGAGTGTCTGGGAAGACAGACTCATTTAAAAATTTAAAAATGCGACAAACAATTTAAAAACGACCGGGTTGTCTCCCGGTAAGCACTTTTGTTTCAGCTAGTCGTTAACTTTGAATTTTTCCATTCAGCTTTGTTCTTCATTTGGTGCGTGTTATGGTCCACCCGTGATCTTTTTTGTTGAAGATTTCGTGGTAGATGCAGGACATGCTGCCAGGGGTTCTTTCCACAACACTAATTTTGCTTGGACCCACAATGACGAATTCTTTACAAGAGCCCATTGAATATCATACAATCGTGAATTCTTCAATTTTGCACAGCTCGTCTGGGTTGCTGATGTCGCGAGGAGCGGGAATCGATATCGGAGAATATTCCTGTCTAAAACTTCGTAGATGTCTTTTCCGTCCTGTGCATCCAAGTAAGGTTTGAAAAATGAATATGAGCGTGTCTTTTTGCTGTTTTCCTTGCATGGTTCGTTGTCGAGGTCGCCAATCGTTCCTTTAGTATGTTCATTCACATAAAACTCCCATAGTCCGCTTTTGGTATTTTTGTCTATCTCCCAATAGTTGTCAAATTTTGATGCAAGCCAATATAGAAATTCAAAGTAATCGGTTTCGTTGTCCAAGTCATCAAGGATTTTACTATTGCAAGTATGGGATAATGGGTAATATTTATGAAAGAATTTATCGCCCAATTCCTTCCAAGTAGTAGCTGTTCCCTCTATCTCATAATTCCACCATTTCTCAGCATCTCCACAAAGTGATTTCGAGAAGATGTGTAATCGAAGTTCATTTTTATCCACATTAGGAATCTTAATCCATTCAGTTATTTTGAGCACTTTTGCAATGTGGTCGGTAACGTCACCTCCACCCATACCATTAAAGGTGTTGTCACCTAGTATTTTTAGGAATTCATCCCCAATTTTTAGTTTGGGCTTCTTGATCGTTGGTGAATTAGTATTCCCTCTTTCTCCATCCTTCACGTCATTATTATTTGACATCGTCCCCTGAGTTGTAACTAGCAAAACACTAATTTCTTAAAACTGGAGAAAAATGTCAGTAGAAAATAGAGAATTAAACGCAAAGAATTTTGAACTGTTGCTCTAGCAATTGATAAATACGCCGTATCCAATTGATTTGAATATGCTGTATGTGTTTGTTGAAGGTTAGTATGTCGTATTGATGTTACAGAATACGCCGTATCGTTTGGAACAACAGATACGTTGTTTAAACTGCAGGGATCAATACGCTGTCTGGGTAGAAGGTTTGATACGTCGTATCCAATTGGTGGATACGGCGTATCGGTTGATCTATCAGAACAGGATACTTGTAAAACAATTAAATAATGCGGGAATTTAAACACACAATTAAATTAAATACAAACAGAATTAAATTACACTAATTAAATTATTCTAAGCTAATGGTTAGAAATACTAATAAATTTAAAGGTTAAACTTTTTCACTCTCCGGCAGCGGCGATAAAAACTTGATGTGCTATCGTGTAAGGTCAATTTATTGATTACCAAGTTTTAAATTTATATTTAGCCGACTTATCCTAAAACAACACTTTAACGGGCAGTGTACCCAATCAGGTGGAGTTTCGTGGTAAGTAGGGTGTCGAACACTAAGAGCGAGGTTGTTAACCTTATATTCTATCAGTATTTTAATTAATCTAATTAAGTTAATTCTAATTACTTGTTAAACCTATGCTAAACCTAGTTCTAATGATAATGGGAGGTTTTCAGCCTGAGAGACTGGCACAGGTTTTATGGTGACAATAATCAATTCTAAACACAATAAACATGCAAGAAAACAATCAGAAGATAAAAGAGCGGTACAAGCCAAATGATAGAAAACTGTATTAGCCATATTAAATCCGATTAAATGCTGGTTTGTTTGTTTAGTGCAATGATTTCTTATCTCGAAGCGCGTATCATTCTTAAGACTTAAGCGGGACATCATCCTAAGACCTAGACACGTTGAATCCTGTCATAATTAACGCATCCGCATAAAGCATCCTTTTAGTTTAATTATAATCTATCTAGGAATTAAAGCAATGGTGGTCTTGTTAAACCCTAGCCCATCGAGACTTTACCCACTTACTGTTTGACGGTATTTTATATACTGGTAGTTCACTGTTCAAGTCTTTATCAATTAATTAAGAACATATTTGTTGAAACATTACGGGTCACCTATAATTTAAAGACAAAGATAGAACATTATTTGTAAAACTATCAGTCCAGTAATATAAAACACGATATGGGGAGCTATCCCAACATCTAGTTCACTTGTTAGGCGTAACTAGACCCAATTGAATGATAGGTCGCATACTCAAACACGTAGACAAGTATCATGTGATAAACATAATTGAACTTTTAATGATAAATTAAGAAATCGAGTTTAAAACAAACCAAACATTAAATCTTCATTAAGATGGCTAATACCCGAGGGTATTAGCCTATAACCATTGTAATTATACAAGTGTGATCAAATAACCAAGGTAAACTAAACGTTTTACCGAACGATACTAAAAATTAAATTATTACAAGAGTATACAAATTACACAGTGTATTCTATGGAATTGTGATCGATGCTTGACCTTTGGTTGCTCTTCTTTTCTTCAAAAAATCCTCTTTTATGTGTATGGTATAGAGAATATGATTTTGCACACTGAAAACTCGTTTTTGAGTCATTTATTTATAGTGTCTGAAAAAGACTGGATACGTCGTATTGAGCGAGGTCAATACAACATATAGGGGTTTTTCCTTGGAGTGCGCGCTAAGTTTGTAATCAATCAGATATATCTTCCCAAATTAGAGTTATTTACCAAATCTCTGAATAGTTATTCAGCTGGATACGGCGTATGAAGAAACATGGATACGCCGTATTGGGAAGTGAGAAAGCGCATTTTCTTGTAAAGTCCAGGCGTTGATACGCTGCGACATCCGGTAATTGTACCTTTTCCATTAATAATTCTTTTGAGGCTTTAAATTTTGATAACCTTGTTAATGAGGATGTGGACTCGGGGAATAAGGCTTCTTCATTTGGTGTGCAAAAGGAGGGGCAAAGTTCTACCCCTTTAGTAGAAAAGATTAATTAGTGTGAAAAACATATGTTGGATGGCAAATATGTGTAGTTGTAGATGATGAGGGTAATCCTCTATAAATGGTTGACTATTCTGGTGATCATGATTGTGAGGATGAAGTTTTACCTGTTGATAATGAAATGGCAAGTTTTCTGGCTTCAAAACCTCAGCGGTTAGATATGGTCCTAATAGATTGCTGGAACAATGGAGAGATACATATGGGAATGCTGATTACTAATACGACCTGTACGATGATGATATGTATGAAGGTCAAGAAATTCCTAACAATATTCAATCTATATGTGATAATTTGGATATCAAGGTACGAAGTCGTAAGAAGAAATAAATATCGTGATGTTATTGAGTCATTTGTTGTCTAGTCATTATGTTTACCTTCCTTTAAGTAAGTAGGTTGCCTATGTAACGGGCTGAGATGTGGGATTCACTCACATCCATTGTATATAACTGTTTTTTGGAGTAATAAATTTACCGGAGGAACCTTTTACCCTAAAAAAAAGAAACATTATGCCAAAAATCACTTCTAGTGTCGTTTCATCTTTAACGACTACAGATGAAGTCGCTAATTGTCCCTTACACGACATAATTTCACTTTCTTGGCCTCGTCTTTGACCAAAATTTTGGCGAAAGCTTTCTTTTCTTTAGCGACTACAGTTGCTAAAGATCCGCTAGACAACAAAACGTGAATTTGAAAAATATTTGGCTTTGACCATAACTTGTAGCGACGGGAAATTTATGCGTGAAACCTTTAGCGACTATATGTAGTCGCAAAAGACTTGGGAAAACGGCTGGAGAAGGAAAAAAATAAGAGAAAGAAAGGGAAGTTTTTTTGAGTCTGCATGTTTCAAACCCTGCATACACAAAGGTGGTCATCACGTTTTGGGTGGTCAACAGTCAAACCCTTTAGCGACCACTTGTAGTAGCTCAAAGTGGTTGCTAAAGTTGCTTTAGCGACCAGACGTGGTCGCTATAACCGGTCACTAAATTTTTTGGTCAATAAAAGTCAGAAAGTTAAAAGGTCATGTTCATTTCAAGAAGATTTCGATTAAAAAAAACCCTACGTTTTTTCTCTCTGGGCGATTTACATGGTGAACATCTGACGCGGTCATTGTAAAAGCACTAAGTTTTACAACTCCCTAGGCAGTGTACTTAACCGTTGTGGTATAGTATAGGCAAGACTTGAGGGTTGTTATCGTTCTATTGGGGAATAGGTTGGGAAGGATCGAACTAAATGCAACTAAGATCTAGAGGCTTGAAAGAAGAATATTTTTGTATTTTTATATTTTTTTAAAAGCATGTAAATCTCAGGTTTAAGGTGGTTGATTTTCACTAATTAACTAATTAAACTAAACTAATTTGGTGGGAACTCGTACGATAAAGTAGAAGTGTTTGCTTAATCATGCATAATCCTTAGTATGCTTCTCTTAACTCTATTTCTTTGTCACACTTGTGATGTTATGTGTAAGTATTTCCCGATTCATGACGAATTACACGAAAACTCCATCTATGTAATATTCCGTTAAGGCAACGCACAAGTAAGGTAGTATGAAGAGTATTACAAGGCCTCTAAGAGTATATTGCGCGCATTAAAATACCTTAAAAGGTGATCATCCATAGATGTGTAAGGTAGTATGAAAACTATTACCGATGGAATCTTTTCTACATAATCGTGTTACTCTAGGCGTCATCGCAAGCAAATAAGTAGCTAGTGTTCTAGAGCCCAACACGCACACACATCAACAAGAAGCAATATTATTAAGATCTACATACTATTCACATACACTCATAAGCAAACACTAATACATCCAGCCATGCATGTTAATGATAAGTGAAGAACAATTAATCAAACAACACATAGACATATTGAAAGATTAATGAATAGAAGAAGTTCACTATATTAGATCATGCAAGTAAGGATGATACAAGAGGGTTAGGGAACCCTAAAATAATCCCAAAATCTGCTACAATTTGTCACTTTACAACTCTACCTCTTATTTATCTCTAAAAACCCTAAAATTGAGTTTGTATTTATAAGAAAATAATCTTGACGGCGTCGCAATATTCCCGACGCCGTCGCTTCGTCGAGCTTTCTAGGGTTTCATTAAGTCAGCTAAAATCCTGACGCCATCACAAATAATCCTGATGCCGTCCCTTTGAAGTCCAGACGGCGTCGCAAGTAATCCTGACACCGTCTCCACGCACTGTGAGCAATAATCTTCATCGACTTGAATGGAAAGTTGTAATCTTGTCTGTTTCTTCTCTAAATGAGCCCAAGTCACTTGTATTTCCTCCAAAAGTCATCCAAGTGCTAAAAACACAAAAGAAACAATTAAGTACGTATTTGGAGATATTTGTATGATTTAAGGGGGTTAAATGACCCTAAAAAAGTGCATAAAATGATGCCTCATCAAATACCCTTACATTTGAGTTTTGCTTGTCCCCAAGCAAATGAGCTTTTCTACCTAGACAATAGCAATATCGGGGGCATTTAACCTACTCTTTAAGGATGTTTATGGCACCACCATTTAGAACTCGTAGTTAAAAGCACAGAAATATACACTAGCACCTCACAATAAATGTTTAGATTCTCTCTTTCTTTCGGGTGTATAATTAATTACAACAATATGGGAAACAGAAAATT
>BQNB010087266.1:0-27965 GCA_026074375.1 Tanacetum coccineum
AGGAAGGAAATCACTTGATCGAGGTGGATCAAGTTCATCAATCAAGATTTTAGAATCTTTGATTTTCTCTTCCTTGGAGTCATATGGATCATAATATGTATTATCATTAACGGTCTCAAGATCAAAAAGATTACATCATAATCATCCCATAATGATGGGGATGAATAATCAAGAGCATGTTCATCGGTGAACATCTCAGAAATGGTATCAACAAGATTATCATCAAAAGAATTTTTATCAACCGAATCTTCGAGAGTAGAATCCATTTCCTCGATAGGATCATGGTTAAGCAAATACTCTATTTCTCGAAGATCGGATTCGATATCAATGGAAAGGTCATCATTTCCTGGTGGAAATGTGATAAGAGCGAGTTCATCGGCGAACTCCTCAAGAGAATAGTCGCTAGTCTCAAAAATCGGGAGACTAGGTGAAGAAGAAGTGGTACTGCCACTTAAAGAATTATGAAAAGGAGGGAGAGGAGATGAAGGATCACTATTTCCCGGTGGAAATGAATCACTTGCGAGATAAGCTTCGAAATTTTCCCAAATTAAATCACTTTCTTTGAAGGAAATAAGTATGGGGGAAAAAGAAGACTTGGTCACGGGTTCCGAAATCATAGTGGGATTGCCACTCAATGGATTATCATGATATGGAGGGAGATCTTTGGTCTTATCAAGATTTAGCAAGTTCTCAATAATGTCTCCTTCCGGATCAAAGATATCATTAACTTCCGGTGAAGTTAAGTCGGTATGAGAAGTGATAGAAGAAGTGGGATTGCCACCTGGATGATTTGTTGTAAGCAAATCTTTAAAAATTTCCTCATGTGAAACATTATAGACATCAACCATGTTGATTGATTCTTGATGAGGTTGGGTTGAATAACTTGAAGTGTCATGTCTCATATTCAAGGTTAATCTTTCATTACCGTCACGGAGAATCATTTCTTCTCCATGAACGTCAATCAAAGCACGAGCGGTCCGTAAGAAATATCTTCCCAAGATGAAGGGGACACGAGGATCGCTTTCATAATCAACGATGACAAAATCAGCGGGAAATGTGAACTTTCCAACCGGAACAAAGACATCTCTTGCAATTCCAACCGGAGTGCAAATCTCCCGGTTAGCAAGTTCAAGGGTCATTTGGGTGGGAATAAGCTCGGGTAATCCTAACTTTTTCCACGACGAGAGTGGCATCAAGTTGATGCTAGCACCTAGATCGGCTAGGGCTTTGCACTTGAGCTCACTAAAACCACACGGAATGAGAAATTTCCTAGGGTCTCCAAGTTTCTCGGGTAACTTTTTAGGATAACCGCTGAGCAATTTTCATTAAGGGGTGTATTTGCCAATTCTATAAGTTTCTCTTTGTTAGAAATGAGACTTTTAAGCATCTTTTGGTATTTCGGGATTAGAATTAAAGCATCGACAAGAGTGATATTAATGTGAAGTTGTTTAAACATTTACCAAAATTTATGAATTTGGACTTCATCTTTTTCTTTCTGTTTTTCTTGGTTCATTCTTGACGGATAAGGGATATGAGGATGACGAGGATCCCTTTGGTGAACCACATAATTTCTTTAAGAAGGAGGTTTAGCTTTTTGGACAAGAGGAGGTGGGACCTTAATGGTAAACTCACCATGTTCTGGGTCTATTAAAGTCTCCTCAACACGTTCATCCTCCTCCGGATTAATGAATGGAGGAGGCATAGGAACGGAAGGTCCATCAAGAACAAGACCACTTTGAGTGGTAATGGCTTTCAATTCACCTTTTGGGTTAGCAACGGTGTTGCTAGGGAGAGATCCCGTACCCGAGGTAGAAGCGGTGTTCATTTAAAAGAAGCTTGCAATCATGTTCTTAAGCTCGTTTGTTTGGTTAGACATTGAAATTTGAATCGAATTTTGCATTTCATTTCTTAACTCATTTTTCACATTGTTAATTTGGTTTTGCATAGCTTTCATTGTTTTCTTAATTTTCTCTAATTCACTTAAAGGAACACTTTGATTTTGTTGAGTTGGAGCTTGGTAAGTTGCATTTTGATTGAAATTGTTTCCTCGATTATATACTTGAGGTTGGCTAAATCGGTTTTGATTATTTTGCACGTTTTGTTAAGCAAAACCCGGTGGTCTAGTTTGATTAGCCACACCTGGAGGACGATAACTGGAATTACCCTGATTGTAGTTACCCGCGGCTGCTGCAACGTATCCTTGAATATTATCCCGATATTCTGGGAAAGTGTTGCCATCCGTAGCGAGACACTGATAGTAAGGATGAGCACCACCGCAAGTAATACAAATTTCCTCAACGGATTTTACGGAAGCTGGAGGTGGGGTTGCTTGAAATTGTTTAAGAATAGCGGTCACGGCGGTAGTCACAACACTTGTTTGCTAATTTACTGCATGAGTTAGTTTGGCTATCTCGGAGGAAGAAGAAGAATTAACATCACTTAATTTTACTTGAGAAACAATCGATTTGTTTCGTGAATTGCGGACCTTGGATTTGTTTTTGATAATCGTCAACACATCTCGAGTACTTCTTTCCAAAAGATTACCACCGGCGGCAGAATTCAAAGAATCTTGGTCGGTTGGGTTTAAGGCATTGTAGAAGGTATCAAGTTGGTGCAATTCGGTAAAACCATGATGAGGGCATGCACGAAGGAGATCTTTGTAACGGTCCCATGCCTCATGAAACGATTCACCAAAACGTTGTTCAAAGTTGGAAATTTCATTTCGGAGATTTGTCGTTCTTGAGGGAGGAAAGAATTCATTGATGAATTTGGAAACAAGATCTTCCCAAGTGAGAATAGAACGAGGGGGTTCTTTTTCGAGCCAACGACGGGCTGCCCCCGCAAGAGAGAATGGAAAAAGCATAAGCTTAATCGCTGAATTAGGCACATCCTTGTATTTTATTGTGGAAGTTATTTTGTTAAACCAACGAATGTGATCATGAGGATTGTCTTTCTCAAGTCCGAAGAATTGGTCCGAAGTCATCATATTAATGAGACTATGCTTGAGCTCGAAATGCTCAGCAAGAATTGGTGGAACCACAATTGCCTCTGCATAACCCTCGGTGGGTGCACGGAGCAATTCCGCCATAGTACGTTGATCGGCCATCGTATCTACGGGAGATTCTTCAAGAGAAAAAGGTTGTTTTGAACGTCTTCGGTTACGACGTTTCGGATTTGAAGTAGTTGGATTAAAAGAAGAATTACCAACTAGATTCGAAGAAGAGCGAGTGCGCATGCACTAAAAACAAGAACAATATAATATTTTTGGTAACCGGATGTTAGAAGTCCACGGTAGCTCTTTAAACTACGCACAAGAGAGCGGAAGGAATTAGCACGCCGAAGCGATTTAAAAGCGTTCTTCTTTTTTGGGCGATGTTCCTTGGATCAAGCCCGCCTTATACCCTCCTTATAGTTTGTAATTCAAAGGTGAGCCGATTATAACGATTAACAACACAATTTGTTTTGTTGATTTTTTTATTTTTTTGTACTTTCAATACTTTAGGAAAAGTATTGTTGGTATTTTTTTAATTGTTAATAATAAGAAAATATATTCACAAACAGAAAATGATAACTTCACGAGGAAGGGTCTTCAAAAACTAATCTTCAAAAGTAGACACGAAAATCGCACACACCTCCCCGGCAGCGGCGCCAAAATTTGACTCACCCTTTTTGTATATATAAATATAAATAAATATAAATACGTAAGGATAAATATCAATGATAATAAGAATTCTAAAAGATTTTAAGAAAATTGCTTTTAACCAAAGGAAAATCTAAAATCTCCCGGGTCGTTTCCCAACGATGCGTGAATTGAAAATCGGGTATACGTTCGTGATCGCGTTTTTGAATGGATTAAGATTTTTGGATTGGTTTTCCTATTTCTATAATTAAAATGCAAAAACAAATAAAGAAAACCTAAAAATGAAAGCAAGTAAGTGATTTAAACCTAAAAACGAGAACGGGATCCTAAACCCGTTCTTTAAAAAACCAAATTATGAAATTTTAACTTTATGAACGCAAATTTAATTTTCCTAAGTCCTAAATGATAAAAGAAAATTTTTTAAAAAAGAATTATATTTTTTTGACTTTTTAATAATTTTTTATGAATTAAAAACAGATTAAATGAAATAAAATGATTAAAAATACTAAATTATTTTATAAACATCTGAAAAATTTAAGGAAAGTGCATTAAACAGTTAAGATCCTAAGAAAAATAAAAAAGTGGAAACAGCTTATCGAAATAAGCTGTTAAAAAACAAAAACAGCTTATAAGCTAAATGGGCTAAAAAGCCCTTAAATACCAAACCACTTGGGACTATAACGAAAAAGTCCCAATGGCGCAGCGGTAGAGTGTGTGTGAAACGGGTAGAGGTTGGTTGAGGTTGAGGGTTCGATCCTTACTCACCCTCAACTTCCCAATTTCCTCGTTTTTTACTTTTTGAAACTTTTCTTTTTGCAAACTTGTAAAACTCAACAAAATAAACAACTTTAAAAAAGTAACTTTTTATAAAAATTAAAAATAAGCTGAAATAAGCAAATTGAAAGTGACAGAAATGGCTATTTTATCTAAGTGACTAAAATGCTAAACTGGTTGGTCTTTTAAGCACAAATAAGCTAAGGGGAAACGAAAATAAGCTAAAACAGATAGGCTACTATACCTAATAAGCTCTTACAAACAAAAATAAGCTAAGAATATAAGCTAGAAAGCCCTAAAAAGCAAATAAGCTATATGGCACAAACTATCAATCAACAACCTAAGGGGGCACTTTTTTTCTTTTTTACACACTTATAAAACACAACAAAATAACCAACTTAAAAAAAACAACTTTTTATACAACTCAAAAATAAGCACATAATAAGCTAAATAAGCTGGCAGAATTAGTTCTTTTTACACTAAGGCTATATTAAGCTAATCTGTTGGCTATTTAAGGCAAAATAAGCTAAGGGAAACCAAAGATAAGCTAAAACAGATAGTATCCTACACCTAATAAGTTCTAGGAAAAAAAATGAGCTAAGAAAATTAGATAGATAAGCACAAAAAGGCGGATAAGCTATAAGCTACAAATGCATACCCAAACATGCTAGGTATACATTTATTGGGATTAATTTTAAGAACTTAATGGGATCCTATGGCTTTATGAGCTTTATCACTTAAGGTTGGCCTTATGGGATATCTAAAACATCAAACAAAAATGGTTTGAAACTAATTAAGCTACTAAAGGCTTATGGAAAAGGGCTCGGTACATGAGTATGCACTTTTTGGTTTTTTTCTAAATAGACATATAGGCTATATGCAGGACACTACATATTAAGCTAGAACCACCAAGCTTAAAATATCAAAACAAGCTAAAATAGATTAAATCTACCCACCAATGAGCTTATGCTACAAAGTTTTAAATATCTAAAACCAATTTTAACTACTGATAATTTTGATATGAAAAGGACTTTTGACTTATAAAAAATAATGCTTGATACTTGACAGTTTAGATCTCAAAACTCTAAATGAACAAACAAGCTTACTAACTACTGCATTATGACACTTAACAGGAAACAAAAAACAACATGTACAAGCTATTTTGTAAAGCTTAATCAATAAGCTCCTTCATAACTGTTCCTGTCCACCATGTTAGAGGACACCTAGTAGACAAAACTTAAAAAATAGCTTATAGACTTTAAGATTCTTGAAAACTGATTAAAAAACAACTTAAAAAGGGTTTGTACAACTTGGCCAAGTGACCCAATGGTTTAAAAACTTGTTTTGACCCACTTTGGGTCTTAACCCAAACACCCCTTAAGTTTTCTAAAACCTATTTTAAAACTGATTAATACTGATTTAAGCAAGAACTTTTGAACACAGATGGCACACAAACAATCTTAAACAACTTTAAGCAAAAATAAATCAAAAATAAGCAGTCAAATAAGCAAATAAGCAACTAGCAGTTAAAAGGCAAATTAAGCAGTTTTGAAGTGAAACTTAAACAAATTACATATAAGCATCAAATAAAGACAAATAAGCATAACATAACATAAATAAGTAAGATTAAGCAGGAATAAGCAGTAAATAAGCAGATGAACAATAATAAGCAAAAGTAAAAAAAAATGAAACTGGAAACTCACAAAGGTCCACAGCTTTTGGCAATGATTTAAGTACCCAAATCAATCCTAATGCTTCCAATGAAGCTCTAAACCCATGGCCATCCAAGATTTACCATGCTCCATTGCTCTTTGATATTTTTGATGATTTTTGATTTTTTGACAGGAATGTAAACAAGTTTTTATATAAGCTTTGAATGACTCAAAAGCTTATATAAGAGCTTAAAACAGAATTTAAAAGACAATTAAGGTAAATGACAATATTTAAAGAAAACAAACTCTCATTAACTGGAAAAAGGACTACAATACTTTAAATTAAATGACATAAATTTAAATGACAATATTAAAAATGCAGTATTAAAAATGGACAAATTTGTTTACACAAGACTTTGTTTAACAAAATTCTACCAAAGAGTATAAACTACACTAGTCCTATTTATACTAAAAGCTCTTCAAAGTCTTGGCTCTTCTTATGTGTTTCTTCTGAGAGAGAGCTCAAGTAGTTGTGTTTGTTGTGTGAGTATAAACCAAAAGCAATCTCAGCCCTTTATTTTTCTTTGAGCCCAAGCCAAATGATCAAAACCCTTCATTTTTCATGTCCAATGATGTTGCTTAGGATTGCCAAGGTGGCAATTGTCAGCTTATGAAGTAGTGGGTCAAAGGATGGTGATGTTTTTGGGGTGAAGGGAAAGGAAAACGATGGGTGAATAGTGCTAAAAGGGTTTGGCGGGAAATGTGTAGTTACTGTGTGTTTGATTTAGGTGCTGGGTAAAGTTTGGGGTTTTGGCAATCTTGGTCCTCTATTTTGTATAGTCTGTTTGCACCGAAAGTCCTTGTGGTGTATAATGTTTTAAGGGATTTGACAGTTTTGGTCCCTGAGACATATATGAGTGTTTGCAACCACAGTCCATTTGGGACTAACGATGTTAAGTGTCAAAGGGTTTAGGGCTTAACAGTTGTTAGAGGTTGTAGATTGGGCCTCAAGTATGCTGTTTTGGGCCGTTTAGTGTTTAAAATGGACTTTGGGCTTTTTAAGCCTAAAAGGCTTATAAGGTCTTCATATAATGTTTAAATGGGCTAACCCGACCCATTAGATGGGTACGGGTGGGCCCATTTAGCATTTCTTCGGTTTTGGCTTCGACTTTGACTGTTGACTTTACGGGGTTGACTTTGACTTCGGTTGACTTTGTCTTTTTCACGCTCTTCCATTCCGTGCTCGGTTTTGTCGTTTTTGGCTTTGTTTTTTCGCCCTTTTGTCGGATATCCGTTTCCTGCACAATATAAATGAAAACATATAAATACAATGTATTTTTGGTACGTTTTTGGTCATTTAAGTCCGGTTTTTGTGGAAAATGGTATGTGTAATTAAGCACATACCAAAATCCCCCATACTAAAATATTGCCGTGTCTTCACGCAATGCTACAAGTAAGCACTTAAAAAAACTAAGACCCTCAATCCCCCTCGACTAATAACCTCGAAAAGTAGCCAAGTGTTCGTCAAGGGGAAATAAAGAATCAAATAGTACTAGCTAGTTGGTGACTCCTGAAGTTAGTACTGTTGCTGCAAATTTAGTGTACATCAGAAGGAGTGCAGAAAAGAGAAAAGATAAAGGAAAAGCTATTAAAAAGAATATGA
Organism: Tanacetum coccineum; assembly: GCA_026074375.1. Taxonomy (NCBI): domain Eukaryota; kingdom Viridiplantae; phylum Streptophyta; class Magnoliopsida; order Asterales; family Asteraceae; genus Tanacetum; species Tanacetum coccineum. The sequence goes on from BQNB010087266.1 coordinate 7,730, forward strand.
AAATCTGCTCAAAGAAGTCCAAAGAAGCAACTTGAGCAGAAAGACTTGTGCAAGAAGACGCAATTAGATTGGCAAAGAACATAATTAATAAAGAAGAAAGACAAAGGATTCTAGGGATGCAGAAATAGCTAAACAATTACAAGAAGAATTTGATAGAGCAAGACAAGAACAAGAAGTTGTAGCTGAAGCTGATCAAGCCCATAATATTGATTGGAGTGATCTTGCTGTTTTAAAGATATATATGGCATATCGTTAACAGATCTATCTCTAAAGCTGAAGTAAAGGGACAATGTGTGTATATATATTAAACACAAATCAGGGTAGGAATACAAGTAGATCATTTCAAGGGCATGAAATATGCAGATATTTATACCTATAAAATTTTAAGAGTATGGGAACAAAATAAGCAATTTGTCCCTAAGATTTCTGAATTGAAAAGGAAGTGAATGAAGAACATGGATTTGGATTTCAACAAAGCCAAATTAAAAAGAGATCAAGAGAAGATTCTGATGAAGTCAATGCCAAGAAACAGAAACTAGAGGATGATGCTGAGAAGAAAGAGCTTAGAGATATGTAGTTCCAAGGGATGATATTGCTATTGATGCTGAGTCGGTTGCTACTAAATACCCAATAGTTGACTGGAAGACACATGTTTTAACAAAATCAAGATGATTTATCAAATCATCAAGGAATGAAGAATATAAAATTACACAAATATTTAGTGTAATGCATGAAAGATATTTGATAGGCAAGATGTGCTGGATCTACACAGACTGGTAAAAGAAAGGTATGATACAACAAGTCTAGAAGGATATGACTTGTTACTTTGGGGAGATCTGAAGATCTTATTTGAGCCTAATGAAGAAGATGAAATATGGAAGAATCAACAGGATTACAACTTGATAAGCTAGAGATTATTTGACTCATGTAGAATTCATATATTACTGATGAGTACTGGAGTTGCTACTCACATGATGATAGAGAAGAAATATCCTCTTACTCACGAAATGCTTTCAAGGATGTTAAGTAGAAGACTAGAGGTTGATTAAGAAAGTGAAATGGCATTTGAACTTCTCAGGTTTATAAGGTCTCAACTTCAGCAGTAGAAGAATGTTTTGAAGAATCCTCTTAGAAGGTTTAATTCAAGAAACTTGATGATTTGGAGGTAAATCACAAGTTTATGGGAGGATTGTTGGGAATTAAATGTTTACACACTTAGTCCTGCCAGGCTAATACTTAATACTGCTCAAGATATAACTAACAATACTAACCAGTTAGTACTGCCAGAAGACAGTTAGTACTGGTAGTACTAAACTTAATACTGCTGGAAGATTGTGTACTGCTGCATGAAGATTACAACTATTGAAGAGATAAAAGCGTGTTTTGTGATATGTATGGAATGATTCAATGTATATCCTATATAATTAGAAGATATGTTGATATCTTATAGAAGTTTGGAAGATTTGTAGTTATCTTGTAAAGGACTCCTTGGTGTATAAAAGGAGATCCTAGGTTATGGTTGTAAACAAATCTCGATAGACACATTCATTGCTTCAAGGTTGTAAACCCTAGTACTAGACAAAGTACTCGTATTATTCATCATAATAATATTGAAGCTTTTTGGTTATATTTATTGTTCATTCATTCTACTGCATTACAGTTTACTATTACATTGATATTCTTCTAAATACTAAAGAGTAGATTCCGCATACTCTTTAGTATCAACAAAGTTTCTAGCATAGTTGTCTTGAATCTATTCAATACAACTAACCCTTTAATAAGGTTTGCAAGATCTAGTTGGGATCAACAAGTGGTATTAGAGCCTTGTGTTCTGAAACTTTGATCTAGAAGTTATGGAATTTGAATCTGCACAGAGTAACACTACTACTAAGCTACCCATACTCAAACTAGGTGAGTATGAGATGTGGGTGATAAGAATCAAGCAATACTTCCAGGTACAAGACTATGCTCTATGGAAGGTCATAGAGAATGGTAATTCATGGGTATCTGCACCACAAACAACACAAGAGAATGGTACTTCTATTACAAAGATGTCAGTACCTGTAACTGCTGAAGAAAAGACTAACAAGAAGAATGATGTGAAGGCTAGAAGCTTGCTACTCATGGCTCTTCCCAATGAACATCAACTTACTTTTAGTCAATACAGTGATGCTAAAACAATGTTTGCTGCTATAGAAACACGATTTGGAGGTAATGAAGCCACTAAGAAAACGCAAAAGACACTGTTGATGCAACAATATGAAAATTTTAGTGCATCAAGCACATAGTCTCTTGACTCTATCTTTAACAGGCTCCAGAAGATTGTTAGTAGGCTTGCAATTTTGGGTGTGATCATCACTCAAGAAGACTTAAATTCAAAATTTCTGAGAAGCTTGCCTCCTGAGTGGAATACTCATGTTGTAGTCTGGATGAATAAGGATAATATCGAAATAATGAGCATTGATGATTTGTACAACAACTTCAAAATTGTTGAGCAAGATGTAAAGAAATCTGTTGGTGCAAGTAGTGGTGCTCAAAACTTAGCCTTTATGATTGCTCCAAGAACTAGCAGTACTAATGGTGTTAATACTACTAATCCTGCATATAAAGTTAGTACTGTTAGTCCTAATATAAACACTGCTTGTCCTCAAGTTAGTACTGCTAACTTCAGTGATAATATTGTGTATGCTTTCATGGTTAAGAATCCCAACAGAAGGAGTTGAAGAATTAAAAAGAAAAGTTAAGATAAAGGGTGAAAAGAAAGAAGCCCTCCTTATACTTAGGCGGAAACCGGGTCAATACATAAACTGTCAAAAACACTAAGCCATTGTCTGGTATTGAAGACAGTCATCATAGACCTAGTAACGCAATGTACAACCCTCCCTAGCCACTCAAGGTCTCTTAATAGCCTCTTGTTTCATTTCTCACGGAGATTACACGCATTTCTATCGACTTTCTCACTCCGAGTTAGTTTGTATTGAAAAGGTGGCAGTCCGCTCCAGCCTTTGATTACTAAAACCAAAGTGCACTATCGAGTCTAGAGCCTTAAAAGAGATCATCCATAAATCTCATTAGGACACTTATCTAAAATATGCTTGCTAATTCACACAATGTGAAAAACAAGAAAAATATCAAGAGTCCTACGCATTATCCTTGTGATTTTGCCAGAACATCCGAGTGATACTTAAGTATTCACAGTGAAGATGGAAATCCTGCTTGAGCCAACATCAAATAAGCTCTTGCTAGGTGACTTGTGAGATCCTACAAGGAGTGAACTTGTGATACTAGATATCGATTCGGTCCAGCTTATAAATTGACGGATGAATTTTGAAAAAGTTAAAACTGTTGGTGTGTTATAAAAACCGTTTGCATCTTAACACACCGACTGATTTTCTAAATTAATTTTCAATCTTATCTCCATGGGAAGCCTCACAAGGGTATTTGGACATAGGAAAGCTGAACACGAATTGACGGCTTAATCGGGAAGATAGTAACTTACCGGTTTACTCTTACCGTGTTGTCTGCTTTGAGACGCTCCGGTAATGAGAATGGCTAGTGCAGCTGCGAAACCCTATCAAGGAGATTCTTTGGAATTCTACCTGATCACAGGCAATATTTATACTGATTAACGGGGAACCATGGTTGTTACAACCGTATTTAACAAAGTGACAAAGAGAATTTCGTCCATATATGTTGTTTATCACTAACCCTTTCATGAAAATTTCTTGACAGTGGTAGCAGTTTTACGATGACAAGTCAAAGCCAATACCAAATGCTCATACTCGATCGACATAAGTAATAACATCATGAAAGCTCAAGTACGTGTTTCAAGACTTCTGCTGCTCTGATACCGTACGTCTTTCTTGAAGTGATGAAGTATTAAGTTGATACCGCACGTCCTTCATAAAGTGAAAAAGTGTTAAAGTTAAAGAATATCAAGAAAGATGGTTACACTCGCTTTCAACATCAAGAACAATATGAGCATGTCAGTCCAGAAGTCACAAGATCACAAGAAGGCAATAATTACAAGATAGAGAAAAGAGATTACGTGCTTCAAGTTGTGATCTCAAGAAGACTCAAAAGATCACTATAAAAGTAATTAAAGATACAAGTCAAAGCCTAAAAGTCTAAAGATTTTACTCCTAGTTCATAAGAGATGAGAACAAGAATAACAACGACTAAGTAGCTAAAGATTGAAGACATTCATAGAATGTAGTGTTTAAGTTTTTGTAAATTGGAGTGACCTCCCTTAGGGGGAGATTGTTAGGAATCGAGAAAAGACTCGGTCACTTCCAAAGTTGTAATAGTATAGCTCATAACATAATATTTGGAAACTTACCAAGCTAACCAGGTCAGCATAAGTCATCCTTATGTTGACCGGCCCTATGCTAGGTATATATACCCCTCTCCATGCCTTGGAGAGGGTTGGTTATTCATTTGGTCATTCATAATATTACACTTTCCTTTCTTTCTCTCACTAAGTGCTACAACCCTCTTTTCTCTCTCTAAACTTTCTATCTTAATTAGTTGTTAAGTGATTTGATACTTCTACATCCAGTTGACACAAGTTTGATCCATATAAGATCACGCAAGTCACCTATCGCAATGTTGTTTGATGTTGACACTGGAAGGATTTCTATTCGTCATTGTGAAATGCTAAAGAGCACCACTCGGAATGTTTTGGCAAGATCTAATGATAATGCGTAAGACTCCTTGTTACAACTTATGTTCTTTATTATGAACAACAAATGTATTTTGGAATTGTGTCCTAAAGAGATTTTTAATTTGATCTCTTTTGGCTCTAGACTCAATAAGTGCGTTTTGGTTTTAGTGATCAGAGGCTAGAGCTAATTGCCACCTTTTCAATATCAACTAACTCAGAGTGAGAAAGCCGATAGAAATGTATTAATCTCTATGAGAAATGAAACAAGAGTCTTTTGAGGCACATTCAGTGGCTAGGGAGGGTTGTGCATTGCATCACTGGGTCCATGATGACTATCTTCAATACCGGCTATCAATTGTGTGATTCTGATAGCATATGTATTGATCCGGTTTCTCCCTAAAGTGTATGGAGGGCTTCTTTCTTTACACCCTTTTATCCTTACTTTTCATTTTCATTCTTTAACCCCTTCAATGTTTACCAAGACGTAATTACTAGCACCTTGTTGTGATTGTTCCAGTGCTAACTTATGCCTTAGTCAACATTATTCCCATATTTTCATTCAATTTCATATCATAACTAAGGAATGATATTTCTATATAATGGAATGTCCTTGGGTAGATCCCTCCGGTTCTTGTTGGATCATTAGACTTATACCTAACCTTAACCACCTTATGACTTTATCGCCGTCGTGAATTAGTTAGTTGTTGGGTATAAAAATCGTAACCATACAACCATTAAAAATCAATCAAAGTGTTTGGTGTAAATCAAAACGTTTGACACTTTGAATTTTTTATCTTTTACGAAATGGCCCCCCACACATGTGCATCATAAATGAAAGAGTTTTGCACAAGGAGGAAAGAGTTACGCACTTGAGTCAATGACGATCACATTTTAATCCAATTTCCTCCCCCTCATAAATAACATACCATATGATGTTTTTTTATATCAATAGAGTAAAATGGCTATTTGAGAATTTTCAAAGCACATGGGAGAAAATGGTTATTGCATGATTATTATTGGAACATTTTCTCTTCTCTCCCTCTCAATTAATGAGGGATAGAGATAGTGTCGAGTACATAATTTTTGAAAGATTTTGAATTTATTGAAAAATTCTGAATTTATTGAAAAACTCTTGAGAAAAATTATACTCGGACATTATAATTTAATGAACACATAAACATTGTTTTGAGAAGATGTGTTCACCAACATCAAAACTTTTAATGTGAATCTCAAGAGAGATAAGATGCCTTAGTATAACACACGTCGTACAAGTACTTGTATACTATACCTTTCACCAGTGGATGAACTCCGAAGAGTAACGCAAGAGTATATAAGATACCCGGGTGCACGGTGGTGAAGTGAGAAAAGTTTGGAGTGTTGAGCATATAATTTTAAAGGATTTTGAATTATCATTGATAAATTCTTAAAAAATTATGCTTAGACAGTACTTGAGAATCACACATTCATGTTTTGGATACATAAAATATTTATAAAGAGATGTACCCACAAACATTAACACTTTGGTTTTTAAAAGCTACCCCTCAAAAATAGATATCACTCAAAGGATTTATTGAGGAATGGAGTGTTGAATACCCAATTTTGAAAGATTTTGAAAAATCTTTTTGATGAATTCTTAAAAAATTATGTTCAACAAATTGAGAAAACCATTTACTTGAGCTCAAGATTTGTGAATATCTATATGAACGAGCTCAAGTCTGAGAAGTTATGAGCTTCCTATTGTGAGGATAAGTGTACAAAAATGCACACTCTCCTTTATCTAAAGAACGAGTCCTAAGCTGACATGTACTTAGAAGTCAAAGTTTTGAGCAAACTTTTAAATTTTTTTGAAATATATGCTTGAAAACAAGAAGATTTCTCGTCTTTTGAAGGTAAAGAGCATTGAAGCGTACACTTCCCTTTTATTTGAAAAATGAGTTGCGCACTGATGTGTACACAAGTCATTTTTATGAGCAAAATTCTGAAAAGATTTTGTAAAACCTTTTGAAAAATTTTGTATAAATTTTGCTCATAAACAAAAAGATTTCTCTTCTTTTCTTAAGATAAATGCACTGACACGTACACTTTCTTTTCTTTGACAATACGGGTCTCGTACTGAAGTATACGAAAGCCATTCTACAACTCAACCTAAAGGATCAATTCACCGTGTTTTGAGTTAACCCACCCTAACAGTGAACCAAGAATGAACTCTAAGAGTCCTAAGTCTATTTACACATTTGTAAGCACAAAAACAAACAACCTTACTTCCCTTTTTATCAAATCGCGGCATCAACTTCCTCAAAACCTTCAAGTCATAGGGTTTGTGATTCAAGGCATTACAGGAGTGTTCCTAAGGCATTAGGAGATAATTCTAAACTTCTAGAACTCAAACCCATAAACGCAAACATGACCTATGGAGTTTTTGACTAAACCCGTACACAAAATCAATCCTAGCAAGCACAAGGATTCGATTCAACTAAAACTGTTTTAACCCTAGCTTAAGGACACCTTAATGATCAATAGCCCTATAGTTAATCGTACTCTAACTTACTTTGATTCATATGAACCCTAATTCAAAAATAAGGGTTCTTGAGTGATTAGATGCAAACCAAATCAATTCCACTTGATCCTATGTTGTTTAGGTGATTATAAACATAATTTTAACTTTTCCTTTTGCGAGAAACTGAATTTTGATTCTTGTTTGGATTTAGTCGAGCGGTTTAAGAAAGGAGAAACTTTTTGATGGTTTTGAAATGATTCAAACAAACCGCCCCTTTGATATTATAATTGGAAGTTTTAGTTTTGTCACATTTAGTCCCTGATGTTTGAAGAGTTTGAAAATTTGACTAAGCACTTTTCCTAATGCTAAAACAAGTTTAGAAAATGGCAACATAAGTCCTTAAAGTTCCTAGGCTTAAAAGCATTTACACTCAATTTCATTTTAAGCCTTAAAGTTTGAAACCAATGACATCTAAATCCCTTAAAATTAATAAATTAACTCCTCCTACAAATAGTGATTCGTCATTATCACAAAACTTTATCGGTTTATTCCGTGATTTATTTTGAAAGACCATTTTAAAAGATTATTTGATATCACTTTCTTCCCCTCAAACAATGACCCGTTTTCTATTTAAAAATCAATAGTCATTGATTAAGAGGTTGAATTATCTTTTAAATCTTTTTGTGAACACTGAAAACACTAATTCATTTTGAAAGACAACACTTTTCACTTATAAAAATAAGATTTCTCTTATTTTGAAAAATAAATGCACTAAAACGTACACTTATTTTATTAGAGAGCACCAGATGTGTAGCAAGTATACATAAGCCTTTGACTTGAGCTACAAAACTTTGAATGTTTTGATTAAATAGCTCAAGACCGAAAAGATTTCTCTTTTCGTTGTTAAGGATAAACGCACTGAAGCGTACATTTTCCTTTAGTTTGAAGACCAGGTTATTATCTGACATTTAATAACAAACTATTATTTTGAAGCACGGGTCCTGAACTGAAATGTCCAGAAGCCATTATGATATCAAATTAGACTAAAACCTTTGGAACCCATTTGAGCACGATGCCAATGGGTTTACCAAAATTTGAAAACCATTTGAATGTTGTGTCAATTCGATGTAAAGAAGTTGAAATCCAACGAGGACTAGAAACCTGTGTTTCATTTGGAAAAAAATTCTCGTGGAATCAACAGAGATTTAAAATTCCTTTTGTTTTTCCATTGATTATAAAAACTTGGATACGAGGTAGAAGATTTCCATCTATTGTTAAAACTCGGTGTTTCATTTTGAGAATTCATTTTTGAAATGAATGGAAATCTTTCACTGTTTGGAATTTTCAAAGCAGACTCATTCTTGTTTTGAAGTGAAAGAATTTATGATTATGAGTATTTGAACGGTTTTGAATGACTTTACTTTGGTCTCCACACTTGCTTTACCGGTGTAAGGCGAGATTTTGGAGTTTTAGAAATCTTCTTTTTCTTACTTGAATCACTTGAGTTAAAAACCTTTTGAGAAGTAGGTGTTTCACAAACTTGAGGTTTCTTAGAAAACTTCCTATCTTTTTGCAAAGAATAGGTTGTAAACTGAGACACCCTCTTTGGAAATGATTTGGAAGATTCACCCGTGTAAATCTTTGGTGGAACACTTACTTTTGGTGTTGAAAAGTTTGAAACTAGAGATTTCCCTTTGTCCTGGTTAAGAGAATCAAACTTTGCTTTTAGAGCATTGTATGAAGTTCTCAAATCGCTATATTCCTTTTGAATTGAAAGAGTATCTTGTGATGCCAATTTTGATTCTAAAGAAGCAATTTGTTTCAAAAAATAACCCTTTTCAGCGTTAGAATCTTGAATCTTACGATCCAATTGTCGTTCAAGGACAAATCTTGTATTTTCAAGTTTTTCAAAATATGTTTCGAACTTGTCGGTTTTCATTGAAAAATCGACTTTGGCATCCTCAAAATCTTTTTTTGTTGAGTTAAAATAATTTCGAGCTCGTTAATCTTTATTTCAAAACTTGATGTTTCATTTCGAAAAGAATCTATTTCTCCCCCGATTCTGATTCAACATTTGAGGGATCAGAATACAAAGACATTTTAAGGAAATCATTTGAGGTTCGAGAGTCAAACTTTTTCTTTTTCATTGATTCAATCTTTTGAAAAACTTTATCAAACTTTTTATTCACAAATTCAGACAATTGAGATTTTAAATTTTCTGCTTCTGTTTAAGAAATGTTTGAACTTTCTGTCTGAACTCGTGAATGTTTGATTGAATCAAACAGGTATTGGTAAATCATTTTCAAGTGTTCATTTTCTTTTAGTAATAAAGCGACACTGTATTCCAACTCGATGTTAATGGTTTCAAGATCTTCGGTGTCAAACTTGATTTTGGCTTCATCACTCTTATTACTTAAAACCTGACCATTTTGCACAGATGTTGAAGATTTGTTTTTAGATTTAAGTTCAAGATAAATGCAATGTGCCTCCAGTTTTGCAAAATCATTTTCATACTTGGCACATCCTTTTTCATTTCTTCTTTGACATCGACAACTTGTTTTGAATGTTCAGTTATGGTCTTTTTGAGATGACGGTTTTCATTTTCCAAAGAAGAATTTTGTTCAAACATCTCGTTTTTCATACACATGGCTATGTGACTCTGATATGGCTGACTCAAACTAGGTTTTGAAAAATTCTTGCTGAATGTCCAAAATTAAACACGTTTCATCAAACTCGTCTTCAAGAGATGTAACATACTTTAAATCATCTTTCATTTATTTGACAAGACCCTTTTCAAAGCATTTTAGTTAAAGATTTACGTCTTTAACTAAAGGTTTAAATTCTTCCGACAATCGATTTCTAGCTATCCTTTTGACATTGTCTTCAAAACTTAAATTAATGAAAACATTCTCTCGGGGAGAGTTTTGCTTTGAAACAATTTCTTTTTCAAATTTAAGCATTGTATGTTTAAAATAACAATAGTATTTCATTGGAAGACTTTTCTAAAGTGTTGGATCGTAATTTCTCAGTTGAGCTTGTTCCAAATGTTTTTCCAAACTTTGAGCTCGTTCCAAATGTTTTTTCAAATGAACATTTTTTCTTTTCAAAGGAACTTTTGGTGGTTCTTCAAATTGAGTCTCACCATATACAAAGCCATGATACGAGAGCAGATATTTTCTTTGTTTTACTTTCAAACGTTTTTCAGCTTTACATTTTAATTCCTCTTCAGAAATGATCTTATGATCAGAAAGCAAGTCGTTTCCCATTTCATCAATGTTATACAAACTTGGGACTAACTCCTTGGCTTTGCTCAATAAACTTGGGTTTTCACATCATTATTGTTCTCAAAGCCAAGGCCCTGTTTTCCCGTATTAACATTGTCTTATTTCGGAAGCAACATTCGAAGAGTGTGATCAGTCTGTCCCGCTTTTCGAAGTCTGTTATCAAGATTGTTTATTTGTTTCAAAAACTCTTGATTTTTCTTTTCAAGTTCATTTTTCCTTTTTAAAAGTGGTTGGACATACTCATCATACTTTTCATTTTCACTGGCGAATGTCTTATCTTTTTGACAAGCTTGAGATTTAAGGTTTGAAATTTCGTCATTTAAGAGCTTAATCTTTTTGTAGTATTCATATTCAATTGTTGTTTCTTTTGCAAAATGTTTTTCTTTTTCTTTATATCTCTCAAGCTCCTTTGTCAATAAGACATTCGCTTGCTGAGCTTCGCGATTGATCTTCGTACATTTTTCAACATCACATTTGAGGTTATTGATCAAGGAAGAAAAGAAGGAACGTTGTTGCTCATCATCCACATCATCATCTTCTTCCTTATCTCAAACCTGATCCATATTTGGTATATCAGAAATAATATCACTATTATTCTCATTCACCACATATGTGTCAGGAATAGATTCAGGTTGTTCATGATTTTGTATCCCATGAGCAAACACATTTTTAAACATATCAAGATGTACCTCTGACACTATGTCACTGTCATATGAAGGTCCAATATCAACATCTGCATCATTCCTTGAACTGGTGCTTTCATGGTCAGAACTTATGTTTTTATTCCCTGATTTGCTGTATTCATTCCTTGAACTGCTGCTTTCATCTAGTTCTGACGATGTAACAGAGTTATCGGTGCTTTCCTTAGCAACCAAACTATCATCCATTTCTATACTCTCATTGACCAAACAAGCTTCCAATGTTGCACCCTCAATGACCAAACAAGCTTCCATTACTATACCCTCAGTGATCAAACATGCTTCCAATGTAATACCGCCAGTGCTCAAATTAGCCTCCAATGTTGTACCCTCAGTGACTAAACTAACATCCAATGCTTTACTGTTAGTGATCAAACTCTCTTGCTGTTGTATTTCTCTTTCTTTTAGCTGTTTTTCAATCTCCTTTATTGCTTGGACTTCACTTTCTTTCATCCGTAATTCTCTATATTTAAGTACACTTTCATCAATAAGCTTGTCCAGTTCATTCAGGTACCGAAGTAAATTCCGTCTCTAAGTTTCAGGCTCGTATCTTGTATAATCTTTAAAGTCCTTTTGCTAGCTTTTATTTTGAAAACCAAAGCATTCACCTCTTTTGAGTCAAAAAATTTCTTGAACGATGTTCTGAGTACATTAAGACAAGACTTTGGATTTGATGAGTGAAGATTCTCCCTTTCAAGTTGCCATTGTAGTTGATTCAAAAGGTGGTACATCTTAACTCTGAAAGTCTCATACTCTTCTTTGAAGAATACTTGAAATGCAATTTCATATGGTCTCATGTTTCTACCCACTGACAACCTGTTATTATGAAGAAATTCAAGGTGTATCTTGAGCTCTTTAAACCAAGCCATGCACTAAGAGTGAAATTGACTTTCTTTGAGTTGCATATGTTGCAATTCTCTCTCTTTTGAATTTGAACTTGATGATTCCATTTAATTCTGATGTGTGAAATTGATTTGTGGATCTTTTCAATGATTATGAAGTGTTGTGTGGTTTGAACTGTTAACCCGCAATTTTCCCCTCCAAAAATTAATTTTAAAAATTTATTTCGCTAAAATTTGAAATTCTCTTTAAAATTCAATTCTAATGTTTAGGAAAAAAATTTGAAAATTTTAAGATTTTGACGTCAATTTAACCGTAAAAATTTGAATTTCGTTCAAAGAATTTGATCTTTAGCCCAAAATTTTCATTGTAGTACCAAAAATTGAATTTGACGTAAAAATTACCAGAAAAATTAAATTTCCTCAAGTTTTCCCGCAAAAAAACTTTTTTTTATAAATACTTAAACTGCGGGATTTCTGTAACACCCCCAAAATACGATACATAGCGGAATACAACATTTGGGGTGCTACTTCACGATACAATCACACGAGTCATAACAAACAACTATAAAGGAGATGTTTGTTAAATAAATTCTATGTATTTCGTTTGAAAAGAATCAGAGTAGAAAGGTCCCAAAACTATCGTAGAAAATTTATTTCTATAAGTCACATCACGACTTCATTTTTAAAAATATTTCTATCATTTATTGACATAAGTTTACCGAATCAGCGTCCTTGATATCCGCGTTCTGTCCCATCCAAGCCATCTTCAATACCTAAACCTGAGATACATGCTTAAAAACGTCAATAAAACGTTAAGTGAATTCATAAAGTTTACATATAACAGTTAGAACGCATATTTGGTTCAACAAAACATATAACATTGCTCGCAAGACAAGTTATATATAAGTAATGTATTCCAACTAATGAGCCCGTGTACCGACACTTAACACATTTATCCCGTAAGAGTAAATCATGTCCGAGAAGTATGCCCCTTCCCCTAATACTAACTACAAAATGTCCGTTGCAGGGTGCTCGCTTATCAATCAAGGATTCATACCCCGGACAGGGTTGTCAAACCCAATAGATCTATTTAATGCATTAGCGTTCACCATCAACAAGGCAATTAATGGTCACACAGTAAAAGGCATATACCCAATAGTGCATGGAATCATATTTAGTATCAAAACCATGGTTCTAAAAGGATCACAAAAGCCTCGCAAAGGCGCGAGACGTGACCTTCACGCCACGCAATACACCAAGGCTTGGGCTTAAGGCTTGATGTGAGATGAGGAGTGAAAAAACATGATAAGACGCGATAAAACGTGAAAAAACATGATAAGGCTTGGGTTTACACTATTGATAGCTCGGATCTACCATTGCTTACTAGCATACCGACTATACTTGGTCTGGACACGTCTCCATAACAATCGCCGATCTACATTACCACGAATTAGACTTCACTCCTTTCTAGACACACTCGTTCTGAGCAATACCGTAGGTATTTCCCCTTCGGGTCAACTCGATCATAACGACTCGCATAAGACTCTCTCCATGTAGTCAATAGGAGTAGGGTTACTTGCATAAGAATTCGTAGCAGGGGTAAGAATATTTTCTCCTTCCGGAAGCTTGACCTAAACATTTATCCCAATTATCAAGCGTTTTAATGGTGACGATTTACCCGACATAGCGTGGTTCTTCCTAAATTATGCATAGTTGATCAGGTTATGCATAATTAAGGACCAAACGACATCATGTCTAACCTCGTCAAAATGTTTATTTTCCATACGCTACACGCGTAAGTCATTTCCCTCTTGGTTAAAAAAAATTTAAATAAAATAAAAATATGTTTTTTTCAAAAGAGAGAAAAGAAGATAGCATCATTCCATCTTCCATTCTTATTATTTAAAAAGATTTTTTTGAAAGAAGATTTGTTTGACACCACAGGGTCAGTTTATGAAATTTAGAAAACACAATTTCCATGGTTTACACAAACAGTTTATACAACGAAATCAGTACAATTCGCGCAACGTCATTTGTCCAACACACAAATTCATTATTGCGATCCCAAATCATCAATTCGCAAGACATCATTTGATACAGTTTGGTCAACGGTCACAACAAGTAACATACACATTCGAAAGATTTGCCAATTGAAGTCACCCAACGCTCGTGGTCAAATCAATCTCACACAAGCCGAGTGCCTCGGGGGTAACCACGACCTCCAGGCTTCACTCATAGTATAACCTATACAATGACACCTTCTCCTAACTCATAACCTAGAACAATTACAACAATCATAATAACAATGCCAAAAATAACATACATACGTACCAATTTTCCCCAAAAAGGGATACATGATTGGCTTTCAAAGCCAGTACATCCAACCGTAACGGTTCTAAGTGTCCAATACATAAACTACATCTACATGAACTCCCCTAGAGTTCTAAATCAAAAGTAATAGCTAAAAGTGCACAATCACCACGCTGGTGATAAGATAAAACTCTGAGGCAACGATAACCTCAATCCAATAAACCTAAATCTTGAAATCCTCATACTTACTAGTCCGTGGACGATAAAAGTATGAGGTTTTCGTCTACGGAAAGCATTTCGAGTCTAACTTCCAGAAACATAGGGCCCATTGCCCAGAAAAGTTTGGATCCAAGGTGAAATTACCATTTTACCCCTATTTATCAAAGCCGCCATTTTACAAAATTTTTATTGCTCCGCTAAACTAAGTGTATCTCCTAAACTATACGTCCTCAAAAGCTGATACGACCGCTCAAATCTAAGTTGGTTCAATATCTAGAACTTACAGTTTTACATATTTAGGTGTTGCTATATAAGTTTTTGGACTTATTACTCATTCAAATTCTGGTCTCCATTTTTTACTAGTTTTGCCATTTCGGTGATATCTTATCCGTCGGGCGTCGATATGACTCCATCCGAATTCCTACATGTACCTAAGAGGATTCTCTACCTCCTAGTCTAATTTCCCAGGTCTTCATAGACCAAAAATATTGTGAAACATATCCAACAAGCTGCTATCCCAAAGCGGTCCCCAAAGAAATTTTGAATTTTTTTTGTAGTTTACGAAAATGAGCGTAATTTGAAATTTATTGATGCTTTTGATGTGAAACCAATTGGAGGTGATAACCCTAAGAGCCTTCTACATGTACCTATATTTTGTTTTTGAAAAGTTATTACACAAATCCGGAGTTATACTCCTTTTCCCAACGGTATACTAGATTTGATTAGTTTTAGAGAAACGACGATATCTCACTCATCCGGAAGAGTTAAAATTCTATCCAACTAGCCACATACACTTAAGACATACGCCCACATCCATATTGGATTTCCCAAGTACCGTAAGACCAAAAATAATTCCCAATCAACCCCACAACCTGCTTGTTACAAACTGCCGTAAAATCCATTTCAAAATCCAACAAAACACCACTTTAATTCCTCCAAACGCCAATACAAAGCCATACCCAATGACTTAACACTCAGTCAAACACAAAAATTCATAGATTTCCAGAATCAAACATTTCATGACTTACTAAGTAGAGGTCGATACGAGAGGATTAAAATGCGAACACACTAACTTTATTCGAAAGGTCCAAAGACAGACGTTTCCAAACGACACGTTACGCGAGAATACGTTAATAGTTGTTTTTCCAAAACAATGAGGGTTCATGGGGTGACATATAAAAGTCACACTCCCATCAACTAGAAAATTCAAAACAATAGGTTACGAAACAACCTATGCGATTCAAAAGCAATGGGAAAATATTCGAACTCGGATTCAAAAAATAAATCACCCAATGGGATCGACAAACTACGACGAATCAACATCATCAAAAGATGAAAAGTAAAGTCGCGAAAAAGTTTTGAAGATAATCATATAACAACGATGTTTTCATCATGTATCAAAATGATTTTATCATATCGCATCAAAATGTTTAAAGAAATTAAACTCTTCGCAAGAAGCGAATATCAAGATATATATAATTGTACTCTATAGAACGGATGCCGTATATATATACTTATATAATCATTACTTATACCAAGTGTATCCCACTTGTTACGCACATAATATGCAATCAAATATACCACATAAGGCTTCTAAGGATCGGGAACGACACGCACGCGGATATCGGACAACGGTGAAAGACTCGTGAAATTTTTTCGAAAACAGTTGTAGTCCAAGTTTTGTAAAATGACTTAGTTCACTACAACTCGTGCTCTGGTACCACTCTATAACACCCCCAAAATATGATACGCAGTGAAATACAACATTTGGGGTGCTACTTCACGATACAATCACACGAGTCATAACAAACAGCTATAAAGGAGATGTTTGTTAAATAAATTTCATTTATTTCGTTTGAAAAGAATCAGAGTACAAAGGTCCCAAAACTATCGTAGAAGATTTATTTCTATAAGTCACATCACGACTTCATTTCTAAAAATATTTCTATCATTTATTGACATAAGTTCATAAAATCACCGTCCTTGATATCCGCGTTCCGTCCCGTCCAAGCCATCTTCAATACCTAAACCTGAGATACATGCTTAAAAACGTCAACAAAACGTTAAGTGAACTCATAGAGTTTACACATAACAGTTAGAACACATATTTGGTTCAACAAAACATATAACATTGCTCGCAAGACAAGTTATATATAAGCAATGTATTCCAACTAACGAGCTTGTGTATCGACACTTAACACATTCATCCCGTAAGACGAAATCATGCCCGAGAAGTATTCCCCTTCCCCTAATACTAACTACAGGGTCCGTTACAAGGTGCTTACTTATCAATCAAGGATTCATACCCCGGACAGGGTTGTCAAACCTAATAGATCTATTTAATGCATTAGCGTTCACCATCAACAAGACAATTAACGGTCATGCAGTAAAAGGCATATACCTAATAGTGCATGGAATCATATTTAGTATCAAAACACATTGCGTTCTCATTTTCAAAGCAAGCAAGTATCCCCCTCGCGGGTTTAAAAACATTTAAAACACTTAAAAGCGAGGCTATGAACTCACCTTGGTCGAAGCCGAAGATCAAATAATCGAACAATCTACGAAAAATCAACGAACACGATCACGACCTATAATTTATGTCGCTCGATTACTATTCCGAAAAGTATGGTCAACGATGCGTACATCGTATCAACAAAATCATATATATATATATATATATATATATATATACATATATATATATATATATACATACATATATATATATTCATACATGTGATGAGATATCCACTTGCGCCTTAGATCCTAAAACCCCACAATATTAGGTTACGATCGTAAACCTTCTATTTTTAGAAAGTTGCTATTTTCGAAAAGTTACCAATTTTAGTAAGTATCGTCTTCTTGTTATATTTATAATAATATTTAGTCATCTCGTTAAACTTTCGACATTCATTTTGATTATTAATTACCCGTATCGAGAAGATGTCCCGTATATTACAAAAGTTTCTATTTTTAGAATCCCCCTTGTTTGTAACAATCATTAAATCTAAGTTATTATACTAATAATAATAGTAGCGTTTAATAACTTTTATAACATCCGACAAGTTTAGTATTTATCCGTTGACCTTCAAAAGTCAACGTTAGACTTTATTTGACTTTGACTTTTTATACATATTTATAATTAAGTCTGACCCGCTCCAAACGACCCGTTATATCACATTTTCACGACTCGGGCTCAAAAACGATTTTGTGTAAAACGACATTCCGGACAACTTTTTAGTTTTAGCCGAGACCCGAAACTCGACGAAAAATGACCAAAATGCCCCTGCAAGTTTTTGCAGGAACTTTGACTCGTTTAATAAAAACACAGACTTAAACCTTAGGTTTTGACCAGTTACTACTCGATTTTAAGATCAGCAAGCTCGAAGCTTAGTAAAACTTTATTCCGAGCAACTTTCGTGTTTCGCCGGAAAGCCAAAACGGACTCGAAGGTGCTCAAAACAAGCGTTTAATTTCCTGACAGCAACTACCATTTTCAACAAGTGCTGAATTTTTACACTTCAAATATATATATCGTTTTTGCTCTAATTTCTTCGTTATTAGGAGTTAGAAGCTCCATTTTATGTCAAAACGATCGTCTAAGAAAGCTTTATCGTATTTTTACGTCCAAAATCAGATTTCATAAAATCTCGACCCTCGTTTATCGTGCCAAAGTTTCTGCCCAAAATCTACTTTTTACAAAGTGCGCCAAAACTCATTTTTAACCCAAAAACTCATCTACGACACATCTAATATGGCCTATAATTCACATTAAACTCGCTCAATCGTTTTATAACATCAACTAACTAATCGGCGCAAGATCTTGTCGATTTCATCACATGCAACGACTAATATCATTCAATAAACGAAAATGAACAAAACAAAATAAAAAGAACGCTTACAATGCTATAACAAGCATGCTCGGACTCGATAAATGGTCACACTTGTCTCCTTTGTTCCTTTGGCCGTGACTTCGAACCACCAAACCAACCCGAAACCAAATCAAATCAATCCAAACTAAACTAGTTAATAACCAATTAAACAAAATACACTTTGGTGTACCCCCCCTTCCTTGGTTCAAACCCTCAACCGGACCCAAAACCTTCACCCTTTTTAACTCAAACTTCCCACTAATATTTTTTCCACTAACCTTATTAATCTATTACTTGAACCAAAACCTTTTTATTTTAAATAAATCTAAACTTGCTCAAACCTTAATGCATGTCACCTTTTCTTCCATGGATGATCCTAAATAATCCTTTTAAACAATATGAAGTGACTAAAAAACTAAAAACACCAAAGGTGTGTTTGTTTAGGGCTCGTTCGAACCAAAAAGAAGAAAGGGAAACAAGAAAATCAATTTCACTTGTCCTTAACTTGAGCTATAACATTTTTGGGTGATGTTTAGATGTATTTAACAATTAAAAATTAAAATGTTTAGTTGATATAGTGTGGGATTATCGCCGGAAACAAGAAGGACAAAGAAAAGAGAGAACCCGTTTTCTTTGGATATGAGTTCTATGTGATTATGAGAGTGTTTATATACAAAACTTAGACGCAAACAATAATCATTAATACATGTATGGTGGAAACTAAAATTACATAAGTGTGGTTTGTGTGTTTGTGTGCTAGGTGCCGGCTAGAGGGGGCTAGCATGCATGCATTTTTTTTTTTGAAAATTAATTTCTTACATTTTCTTGTATAAACATTTTAATAAAAGTGATACTTGACACAAATTAAATAAGGTGTACACATTAAACGGAAGTACGGGCCAAGGAACAAGGAACGAAGATGGCATCACTCGGGAATATATAAATCTCGTCATAAAATAATTAACGGGGCGCGTCATAATTTTTATGAAGCCAAAACGATAAACAAAATAAGCGGTTTAAATTCGATACTCGATTTAACTAAAAATACTAATTTCTGAAACTTGTTCGTAATAAAATACGAAAATAATTATTTACGACAAATAAAATTTAAATGTCGACATTCGTTCCACGAATTAATAAAATAATGATTATGACGTCGAATTCGCGATCGTCATACGCGTCGTGAAACTCGGGTTGTTACATTTCACCCACCTTAAGGGAGCGCCGTCCCGATGCTTATCCTTTCTTACTTGTCTCGATTTCTCTTATGGCAAGACAACTTCCTTACGAATATACGGTCTTACGTGCTCGAACGCAAAAACCACTTGATATAATACTCGCCTTGACTATTCCAGATGGAAAGTCAACATAACGATTGTTAATTCATATCATCACAATTCAAAAATGTAATTACAACTGCTCTTATTAGTAGAGACAAAATATGTCACTAAACATATCCAGGAAAACATAAATCGCGTCGTTTTAAAACGAAATACTTTAGACGAAAAATCAACCCAAATCTTAGTTTGGTGATCATTTTAACAAAACAAAGCGCACATCGCTATGCAAAACCGAAACATATGCCGTTAACGAAAATCAAAAGATACGTCGACGATCGCAACCAAAATGTACATCAATAGTCAAAATCAACATATATATTTATACGTCATCATCCTAAGACCAAAATACTCATCAGTATCTAAAAACCAAAATACACATGTCGCCCTCCCGGTCTCATTTAATAATGCCCCACCGGTTGCGAAAAATATTCCGAAGTACACATGACCCCATCGAACGCACTATAGTGCTATCATACAAAATCACATATTCAAATAAGCACACATTTGC